>CM072251.1:3661074-3681074 GCA_036851935.1 Coregonus suidteri | reverse complement strand
CACAAATCCACTCATAACAAATTCTCACTAATATAACAGATCTACTCAGAATACAAACCTACTAAGAAAACTGGCCGATTTGAACACAAACCTACTCTGAACCAACATCAACAAAGCAAAGACCGAAACAGAACACAGACCTACAGATCACAGACCTACTCAGAACAAATACCTACTTAGAACATAGATCTACTCAGAGCACAGATCTACTCAGATCACAGACCTACTCAGAACAAATACCTACTTAGAACCAAGACATACAGAGCACAGACATCAGAAAACAAAACCAATCAGAACACTGATCTACTCAGCACAAAGGTCTACTCAGAACACAGGCTTACTCAGAACAAAGACCTGCAGAACACAGACCTACTCAGAACCCAGACATACTCAGAACACAGACCTACTCAGAACACACACCTATTCCGAGCACATACCTACTCAGAACATAGACCAACTCAGAACACAGACCAACTCAGAACACAGACCTAGTCATTACACATGCTTAAGAACCCATATCTACTCAAAACACAGGCCTACTCAGAACCAAGTCCTGCAGAGCACAGACCTACTCAGAACACAGACCTACTCAGAACACAGACCTACTCAGAACACAGACCTACTCAGAACACAGACCTACTCAGAACACAGACCTACTCAGAACACACACCTACTCAGAACACAAACCTACTCAGAACACAGACCTACTCAGAACACAGACCTACAGAGAACTGATCTACTCAAAACACAGGCCTACTCAGAACCAAGTCCTGCAGAGCACAGACCTACTCAGAACACAGACCTACTCAGAACACAGACCTACTCAGAGCACAAACCTACTCTGAACACAGACCTACTCAGAACACAGACCTACAGAGAACTGAACTATTCAGAACACAGGCCTACTCAGAACACAGACCTACTCAGAACACAGACCTACAGAGAACTGATCTACTCAAAACACAGGCCTACTCAGCACCAAGACCTATAGAGAATGGATCTACTCAGAACACAGACCTACTCAGAAACAAGACCTACATATAACTGATCTACTCAGAACACAGACGTACAGAGCACAGACCTACTCAAAACACAGACCTACTCAGAACACAGACCTACTCAGAACACAGACCTACTCAGAACACAGACCTACTCAGAACACACACCTACTCAGAACACAAACCTACTCAGAACACAGACCTACTCAGAACACAGACCTACAGAGAACTGATCTACTCAAAACACAGGCCTACTCAGAACCAAGTCCTGCAGAGCACAGACCTACTCAGAACACAGACCTACTCAGAACACAGACCTACTCAGAGCACAAACCTACTCTGAACACAGACCTACTCAGAACACAGACCTACAGAGAACTGAACTATTCAGAACACAGGCCTACTCAGAACACAGACCTACTCAGAACACAGACCTACAGAGAACTGATCTACTCAAAACACAGGCCTACTCAGCACCAAGACCTATAGAGAATGGATCTACTCAGAACACAGACCTACTCAGAAACAAGACCTACATATAACTGATCTACTCAGAACACAGACGTACAGAGCACAGACCTACTCAAAACACAGACCTAATCAGAAAACAGAACTACATAGAACACATAATTACTCAGAGCATAGGCTTACTCAGAGCATTGGCTTACTCAGAACAAAGGCCTCCTCAGAACCACGAATTGCAGAACAAAGCTCTACTTAGAACACAGACCTACTCATAACACAGACCTACCCAGAACATAGACCTACTCAGAACACAGACATACTCAGAACACCGACCTACTGAACCCAAATCTACTCAGAACACAAACCTACTCAGAACACAGACCTATTCAGAACACAAAACTTCACAGACCTACAAAACACAGACCTATAGATCTCAGACCTACTTATAACACAGACATACAGATCACATACCTACTCAGAGCACATACCTACTCAGAGCACATACCTACTCAGAACAAAAACCTCCTCAGAACACAGATCTACTCAGAACACAAACCTACTTAGAACACAAACATACAAAACACAGACAACCTCAGAACAAAGACCAACTAAGGAAACAAAACTACTCAGAACAAAAACCTCCTCAGAATGAAGACCTACTCAGAACACAGACCTACTCAGAACACAAAACTTCTGAGAACACAAACCAACAGAACACAGAACTACTCAGAACACATGCCTAAGAACACAGACCTACTAAGAACACAGAGCTACTCAAAACACAGACCTTATCAGAAAACAGAACTACCTAGAACACTGGTCTACTCAAAACACAGGCCTACTCAGAACCACAAACTACAGAGCACAGCTCTAATTAGAAAACAGACCTACAGAGCACAGACCTACTCATAACACAGGAATACTAATAACACAGACCTACCCAGAACACATACCTACTCAGAACACAGACCTACAGAACAAAAATCTACTCATAACAGAGGCTTACTCATAAAACAGATCTACTCAGAATACAAACATCCAAGAACACTGGCCTACTCAGTACACAGACCTACTCAGAAAACAGGCTTTCTCAGAACACAGACCTACTCAGAAAACAGATTTACTTAGAACACAGACCTATTCAGAACACAGATCTACTCAGAAAACAGACCTACAGACCAGGTATCTAGCTAGCTATCATTAAGATGCTGTGAAAACAGGTCACTAGCTATCATCAAGATGGTGTGAAAACAGGTAGCTAGCTAGCTATCATCAAGATGCTGTGAAAACAGGTAGCTAGCTAGCTATCATCAAGATGCTGTGAAAACAGGTAACTAGCTATCATCAAGATGGTGTGAAAACAGGTAGCTAGCTAGCTATCATCAAGATGCTGTGAAAACTGGTATCTAGCTAGCTATCATCAAGATGCTGTGAAAACAGGTAGCTAGCTAGTTATCATTAAGATTCTGTGAAAACAGGTAGCTAGCTAGTTATAATTAAGATGCTGTGAAAACAGGTAGTGAGCTAGCTATCATTAAGATGCTCTGAAAACAGGTAGCTAGCTAGTTATCATCAAGATGCTGTGAAAACAGGTAGCTAGCTAGTTATCACTAAGATGCTGTGAAAACCGGTAGCTAACTATCTATCATCAAGATGCTGTGAAAACAGGTAGCTAGCTAATTATCATTAAGATGCTGTGAAAACAGGTAGTGAGGTAGCTATCATTAAGATGCTGTGAAAACAGGTAGCTAGCTAGTTATCATTAAGATGCTGTGAAAACAGGTAGTTAGCTAGCTATCATCAAGATGCTGTGAAAACAGGTAGCTAGCTAGCTATCATCAAGATGCTGTGAAAACAGGTAGCTAGCTAGTTATCATTAAGATGCTGTGAAAACAGGTAGTTAGCTAGCTATCATCAAGATGCTGTGAAAACCTCAACCTTGCCACTTACTAGTTTTTCAGTCACCTACCACTCCAACAGCCCTCCACTGCCCTGTGTGGGTACGGTAGATCCAAGATAGACATTGTAGGCACCCTCCAGGTCCCAGTACACTACGGCACCAAACATCTGCCATCATTCACATTTCATGTTGCAAAGCGGGGTGCCAACCTCCTGGGCCTCGACCTCTTCACAGGCTTGGGATTCACACTGAGAGATGACAGTGGGTCAGCTATCTACCAGGTTACCTGCACATGGCAACAGAACTGGCCGACTCTGTTTGATGGACTGGGCTGCCTCACAGCCTTTACTCACAGGCCCCTAGTGAATCCGGAAGTGACCCCAGTCATGCAGCCCCTGCGGCGCATTCCCTTTGCACTGCGTGATGACGTCACAAAAGATCTCCAGTCACAGTTGGATGCAGGCATCATTGAGCCAGTAAACGCTGCCCCCTGGATTTCAAACTTGGTCATTGCAACTAAAAAGTCAGGTGGAATCCGGACCTGTGTGGATCTCCGTGCTGTGAACAAGGCCGTTGTCCCGGATAAGGACCCCTAACCTACAGCTGAGGAGCTGACCACACAATTCCATGGCTCCACGATCTTCACGAAGCTTGACCTTCGTCAGGGTTATCTTCAGGTACCCCTACATGCAGCTAGCAGAGACCTCACAGCCTTTGTCACACATGCTGGCGTGTTCAGATATACACGCATGCCTTTTGGACTTAGCTCCGCCCCCAGCTGCTTCCAGAAGGTGATGAGCACCATCCTCGCTGGAATACCTGGGGTGGCGGTCTATCTGGATGACATCGTGGTCCACAGCCCTGACCTCCACGTCCATGATTATCGACTCCACAGAGTATTCAGTGCTCTACTGCGGAACAACCTGACCCTTAACGGTGGAAAGTGCACCTTTGCAGCTCCAGCCGTCGAGTTTGTGGGCTTCCGCCTGTCGGCCAAAGGCATTGCCCCACTCATGTCGAACATTGAAGCCGTCCACCGGATCCCGGAACCGACCTCAGCCTCTCAGGTGGCCTCATTCTTGGGCATGACAGCCTACTACCTCCGGTTTCTGCCCCACTACTCTCAGACCACAGCGCCCCTTCGCCAGCTCCTCAAGAAGGATGAGCCATGTACCTGGACGGCAGCCGGCTCAGACGCGGTCCGCTCACTGAAGAGCCAGCTCACCACAGTCCCAGTCTTGGCTCACTTTGACCCCGTCTGCCCCACCATTGTCACGTGATGCCTCAGCTGGAGCACTAGGAGCTGTCCTCTCACAGCTGCAGAATGGCGTTGAGAGGCCCGTCGCCTTCGCCTCAAGGGCCCTGAGCCCCACAGAACAACGGTACTCTGTGGGTGAACGAGAAGCACTGGCCTGTGTCTGGGCGTGCGAAAGGTGGCACCTCTACCTATATGGCCGTCTGTTCACACTCCGAACCGACCACCAGTCCCTCACAACGCTACTGTCAGCATCAGGAACTGGCCACAAGCCACTTCGGCTGCACAGATGGGCCGACCGCCTCAGACAGTATGACTATCAGCTGAAGTTCACTCCGGGGAGGGATAACGTGGTGGCAGACCTCCTCTCACGCTCCTTTGACGCTCCTACTCCGACCGTCTTGCCAGACGACAACGAAACAGAGCTTGTACAAATGCTCTACGCTCCTCTTCAGTCAGTCGTCTCACTGGAGGAGCTGAAGCAAGTATCGGAACAGGATCCCACACTGTCTACCCTGCGCACCTACATACGCACTGGATGGCCAGCACATGTGCCGGAAGAGCTGGAGACTTTCGCCAGGGTGAAGCACGAACTTTCTTGCTGGGAAGAAGTCTGTGTCTCTCGAGGTTTTGCACTGTGGTCCCGAGTGGCCTGCGTGCGCGTGTTCTAACCATGGCGCACGAGGGTCACTTGGGCATAGTGAAGGTCAAACAGCGATGTCGAGACCTTGTGTGGTGGCCAGGCATCGACCACGACATTGAAGCCCTGGTCAGGGATTGTGCTGCATGTGTCCTCAGTGGGAAAACAGGACAGTCCGCCCCACCCCCCCCCTGCAGCCTCTCGCATGGCCGTCCCACCCCTGGGAGCACATCCAACTGGACATCTGTGGCGAGATCCATGGACACGCAGTCCCTCACCATCAGCGCTTCCTGGTGGTGGTGTATGACCTCCACTCTAAGTGGCCAGAAGTGGTTCCTGTCGGAACTGTCACAGCACAGGCCATCGTGGACATCCTAGACAGCCTGTTCACAAGGTGGGGCCTACCCCTCACCCTTACCACGGACAATGGGCCCCAGCTAACCTCTGCCGAGCTCTGCCAGCTAACCTCTGCCACTGGACAGACTCAGAACACAGAGAGTAGCAGAACCGGCGACTAGGCGCACCCAAGAACAGCAGGCAGTGACCAGACACCAAAGAGCAATGAAACAGCGTTTTGACAAGGCACACAGGGTGAAGAAGTCGATCATCCAAGTGTCAGACTGGGTCCGAGCCCGACGGCCTCAGCGGTGCAACAAAATGGCCTCATTCTGGTCGGACCCCTTGCAGGTCAGTCGACAACTGGGGCCCGCCACATTCATGATGAGCAATGGATCACGCTGGCACGCCAGCCGCCTCAGAAAAGTCCCTGCCCCTCGAGGAACACGAAGGCACACAAAACAGACATGCAGGCCAGAGACGCCACCGGATGGACCTCCTCCACCACTACCACCCGAGCCCCAGCCTCTGTGGGCTCCCAAGGGCCAGAGCCACAAGCGGTGGGCGGTTGAAGAAAGGCCTATGCGGGCGCGAACTTGCCCTGCTTATCTGGGGGACTACTTAACCTCTTTTCATTCTTAGGCTCCGTCAGGTGTCTTAGTCAACCTCCAGGTTAATGGACTGAACTGGCTAGTTTGGAGAGTCCATCCGTTTAAGGGTTAATGTTTATTTCTTACAGGTATCACTCTAGGTTCTTGCCCTATGGACATTTTATATATGGTACCAGTCCCTGGTTTTGGAAAGGGGGGGAAATGTTATGTATGGTACGACGTGCTGTACGTCGTACTGTACGTTGTTATGGTTTACGACAGTGTGCTGCTTTACGGATGAATGGGTTATCAGAATGTGTGGCACATGTCATTAAACGACAGAGTGATATACAATGTGAAACTGTGCAGATGTCCGTTCTTCTACAGCTAGGCTAGATATAACATAGCTAGCTATCATCAAGATGCTGTGAAAACAGGTAGGTAGCTAGCTATCATTAAGATGCTGTGAAAACAGGTAGCTAGCTAGTTATCATTAAGATGCTGTGAAAACAGGTAGGTAGCTAGCTATCATTAAGATGCTGTGAAAACAGGTAGCTAGCTAGTTATCATTAAGATGCTGTGAAAACAGGTAGTTAGCTAGCTATCATCAAAATGCTGTGAAAACAGGTAGTGAGCTAGCTATCATTAAGATGCTCTGAAAACAGGTAGCTAGCTAGTTATCATCAAGATGCTGTGAAAACAGGTAGCTAACCCTAACCCTAACCCTAACCCTAACCACACACACAGCAAAGCCCAGCCCAGCCCAGCCCAGCCCAGCCCAGCCCAGCAGACCAATGACCCAGGAGATGGAGGTGAGTCTGATTAGGGATGGCGAGTGGAGGTGGAGGGGGGGTGGGAGGGGGATTCTAAGGGTGTGTGAGGAGGGGTTGAGGTTGAGGGGAGGTAGGGGTAGAAGGGAATTTTAGTGAGGCCGAGGGCAGGGTGTGTGTGATGCTGGGGGAGGGAGGAGGGAACAGTAGGGAATGGTGTCAGCTGCGCAGGCAGCAGGGAAAGCCGACATCTTAATAAAACAGCCTCAGGCTAAACCCATTAAAGGCCTCAGAGCCTGTTTCCACTGCTGGCCAGGTAGCACACACACACACACACATTTATTATATATGGATCTGCGTGTGTCTGTCTGTCTTGTCTGTCTGTCCATGTGTAAGGGCCTGTCTTTGTGCATGGTGTGTGACGTTACAGACAGTCTGACTATTGTGGCATTACAGTAGTCAAGGGAAATGGAGGAATACCAAGAAGGGGGAAAACCTTACTCAAAACACACGTACACACACACACACACACACACACACAGTATGTAAACTATACTACAGGCCTAGCTGGTGGAGTTGTCATGTTAACTTAAAATGTCTAATAGAGAGAGACATAAATGTTTGTGTGTTTAATGTTAACTGTTAATCTGTAATTGTTGATTTCGCTTTCTTTGGCAAAGGAAACATTGTTTCCCATGCCAATAAAGCCCCTTTGAATGATATTGGAATTTGAAATGAGAGAGCGAGAGAGAGAGGGAGCTTGAGCTCAGGTATATTTAATATATACATGAATTAATTGGCAAAAACACTAGACAATCAACAGCCCCAGGTCTCACTCTTAATGACACAGAAATCAAATGCCTCCTGTAGTCAGATGACCTGGTTCTACTGTTCCCCACAAAAGAGGGGTACAGCAACACTTAGACCATCTGCAGCAGTTCTGTCAGACCTGGACACTGACAGTCAAAAAGACAAATCAAATTAAAAATCGGATTTTATTTGTCACATGCTTGGTAAACAACAGGTGTAGACTAACAGTGAAATGCTTACTTATGGGTCCTTTTCCAACAATGCAGAGTTAAATATAAAGAAATATTAATATAAATATTGATGAGGAATAAATACACTATGAATCAAAAATAACATGGCTATATACAAATCAAATCAAATTGTATTTGTCACATGCGCCGAATACATCAGGTGTAGACCTTACAGTGAAATGCTTACTTACAAGCCCTTAACCAACAATGCAGTTTTAAGAAAGAATACCCAAACAAATCACAAAAAAACACCTCTGACACCGCCTGGTATAGAGGTGCTGGATGGCAGGAAGCTTGGCCCCAGTGATGTACTGGGCCGTACGCACTACCCTCTGACACCGCCTGGTATAGAGGTCCTGGATGGCATGAAGCTTGGCCCCAGTGATTTACTGGGCCGTACACACTACCCTCTGTAGTGCCTTGTGGTCAGAGGCCGAGCATTTGCCATTCCAGGCAGTGATGCAACCAGTCAGGATGCTCTCGATGGTGCAGCTGTAGAGCCTTTTGAGGATCTGAGGACCCATGCCAAATCTTTTCAGTCTCCTCAGGGGGAATAGGTTTTGTCATGCCCTCTTCACGACTGTCTTGGTGTGCTTGGACCATGTTAGTTTGTTGGTGATGTGGACACCAAGGAACTTGAAGCTCTCAACCTGCTCCACTACAGCCCCGTTGATGAGTATGGGGGCGTGCTCGGTCCTCTTCTTTTTCCTGTAGTCCACAATCATCTCCTTTGTCTTGATCACGTTGAGGGAGAGGTTGTTGTCCTGGCACCACACAGCCAGGTCTCTGACCTCCTCCCTATAGGCTGTCTCGTCGTTGTCGGTGATCAGGCCTACCACTGTTGTGTCATCGGCAACCTTAATGATAGTGTTGGAGTCGTGCCTGGCCATGCAGTCATGAGTGAACAGGGAGTACAGGAGGGGACTGAGCATGCACCCTTGAGGGGCCCCCGTGTTGAGGATCAGTGTGGCGGATGTGTTGATACCTACCCTTACCACCTGGGGGTGGCCCGTAAGGAAGTCCAGGATCCAGTTGCAGAGGGAGGTGTTTAGTCCCAGGGTCCTTAGCTTAGTGATGAGCTTCGAGGGCACTATGGTGTTGAACGCTGAGCAGTAGTCAATGAATAGCATTCTCACATAGGTTTTCCTTTTGTCCAGGTGTTAAGGGCAGTGTGGAGCGCAATAGAGATTGCATCATCTGTGGATCTGTTGGGGCGGTATCCAAATTGGAGTGGGTCTAGGGTTTCTGGGAGAATGGTGTTGATGTGAACCATGACCTGCCTTTCAAAGGACTTCAAGGCTACAGACGTGAGTGCTACGGGTTGGAAGTCATTTCGGTAGGTTCCCTTAGTGTTCTTGGCCACAGGGACTATGGTGGTCTGCTTGAAACATGTTGGTATTACAGACTCAGACAGGGAGAGGTTGAAAATGTCAGTGAAGACACTTGCCAGTTGGTCAGTGCATGCTCGGAGTACACGTCCTGATAATCTGTCTGCCCTGCAGCCTTGTGAATGTTGACCTGTTTAAAAGTCTTACTCACATCGGCTACGGAGAGCGTGATCACACAGTCGTCCGGAACAGCTGATGCTCTCATGCATGTTTCAGTGTTACTTGCCTTGAAGCGAGCATAGAAGTAATTTAGCTCGTCTGGTAGGCTTGTGTCACTGGGCAGCTCGCGGCTGTGCTTCCCTTTGTAGTCTGTAATAGTTTTCAAGCCCTGCCACATCAGACGAGCGTCAGAGCCGGTGTTGTACGATTCAATCTTAGTCCTGTATTGACGCTTTGCCTGTTTGATGGTTTGTCGGAGGGCATAGCGGGATTTCTTATAAGCTTCCGGGTTGTAGTCACACTCATTGAAAGCGGCAGCTCTACCCTTTAGCTCAGTGTGGATGTTTCCTGTAATCCATGGCTTCTGGTTGGGATATGTACGTACAGTCACTGTGGGGACGACATCATCGATGCACTTATTGATGAAGCCAGTGAAAAATGTGGTGTACTCCTCAATGCTATCGGAAGAATCCCGGAACATGTTCCAGTCTGTGCTAGCAAAACAGTCCTGTAGCTTAGCATCTGCCTCATCTGACCACTTTTTCATTGACCAAGTCACTGGTGCTTCCTGCTTTAGTTTTTGCTTGTAAGCAAGAATCAGGAGGATATAATTATGGTCAGATTTGACAAATGGAGGGCGAGGGAGAGCTTTGTACGCGTCTCTCTGTGTGGAGTAAAGGTGGTCTAGAGATTTTTTTCCTCTGGTTGCACATTTAACATGCTGGTAGAACATATCCCTGCATTAAAGTCCCCGGCCACTAGGAGTGCCGCCTCTGGATGAGCGTTTTCCTGTTTGTTTATGGCCGTATACAGTTCATTGAGTGCGGTCTTAGTGCCAGCATCGGTTTGTGTTGGTAAATAGACAGCTACGAAAAATATAGATGAAAACTCTCTTGGTAAATAGTGTGGTCTACAGCTTATCATGAGATACTCTACCTCAGGCGAGCAAAACCTTGAGACTTCCTAAGATATCGTGCACCAGCTGTTGTTTACAAATATACACAGACCGCCACCCCTTGTCTTACCAGAGGCTGCTGTTCTATCCTGCCGATGCAGTGTATAACCCACCAGCTGTATGTTATTCATGTCTTCGTTCAGCCACGACTTGGTGAAACATAATATATTACAGTTTTTAATGTCCCGTTGGTAGGATATTCGTGCCATGGAGTACCAGTACCGAGTCCATGTGCAGGGGTACCAGGTAATTGAGGTAGCTATGTACATATAGGTAGGGGTAAAGTGACTAAGCAACAGGATATATATTAAACTGAGCTGTAGCAGCAGCCAGTGGAGGCTCCTCAGAGGAGGAAAGGGAGGACCTTCCTAGTCAGTGAATTTCTGAAAAATAAAAACATTAAAAAAGGTTAAGCAAACGGAACAAACCGGGGGTGGACCTACATGAATTTGTCCAATAGAAACTGTCATTTTAGTTGCAAAACTGTTTGGACTAATGATTACACCCTAGATCAGCTAGATGCAGGCAAGAGTGTGTCACTGTCTGTCACCTTCATTACTCCAATTTGTCTCTCGACCTGTGCACCTACGTTGTAAACGTTGATTCTTAGGCTAGGTTGTAGCAACCTCATGAGTCCAGTGTGTGTGCATTGAGTCAGTGCAAGAGAGTTAGTTCAAAAAATGCAGGTGGTCCAGCTAGCCATTTGATTCGCTATTTAGCAGCCTTGTTTATCAGTCTTATGGCTTGGAGGTAGAAACTCTTCAGGGTCCTGTTGGTTCCAGACTTGGTGCACTAGTAGAGCTTGCCGTGCAGTAGCAGGGAGTCTTTGACCATTTTTTGTGCTTTCCTCTGACACCGCCTAGTATAGAGGTCCTGGATGGCAGGGAGTTCGACCCCAGTGATGTACTGGGCCGTGCGCACTAACCTCTGTAGAAAAAAAAAGTATGATATTCCAGAAAAGGTCCAGATGTCAGGGAAAGCGATATCCATTTTTACTGAGCTCCACTAATATACAACACACAGTCTCCTACACATATGGGGACTAAACCTGGCTGGGAATGAACTGAAGTACAAAGCAAGGAGGGCTTTAAACAATCTATTCAATTAGACATACCAATTAGGACCTGGCTCAAAATATTCTAATCAATAATATAACCAATAGCATGGCAGTGAAGTGTGGGGTCCGCTTACAAAACAGGAATGTGGCAAATGGGACAAACACCCAACTGAATGCTGCATGCAGAATTCTGTAAGCACATCCTCAGAGTACAGATAACAAACAACTCATGCAAGCAGAATTAGGCTAATTACCTCTTCTGATTAATATCTAAAAAAGAGCCACCAAATTGTATAATCATTTAAAAAAGAGTGCTAACAGTCGGTATATTGATAACATGTGTTAAATGCTTGATAATGTATGTGATGTCAATAGAGAGGTATACTTTCTGGGTGATTTAAATATTGACTGGCTTTCATCAGGCTGCCCAATCAAGAGAAAGCTTCAAACTGTAACTAGTTCCTGCAACCTGGTTCAGGTTATCAATCAACCTACCAGGGTAGTTACAAACAGTACAGGAATGAAATCATCAACATGTATTGATCATATCTTTACCAATGCTGCAGAGATTTGTTTGAAAGCAGTATCCAAATCCATCGGATGTAGTGATCACAATATATTAGCCATATCTAGGAAAACCAAAGATCCAAAGGCTGGGCCTAATATTGTGTATAAGAGGTCATACAATATGTTTTGTAGTGATTCATATGTTGATGTTGTAAATAATATTTGCTGGTCTGTGGTGTGTAATGAGGAGCAACCAGACACTTCACACATTTATGAAATTGCTTATTCCAGTTATTATTATTTTATTTATTTATTTTATTTCACCTTTATTTAACCAGGTAAGCCAGTTGAGACCAAGTTCTCATTTACAACGGCGACCTGGCCAAGATAAAGCAAAGCAGTGCGATAAAAACAACAACACAGAGTTACATATGGAATAAACAAAACATAAAGTCAAAAATACAAAGGTAGAAGGTACGGTGGGATTCGAAATGGTCGGTGATCTGTTTGTTAACTTTCAAATACTTTCGAAAGGCAGGGCAGGATGGATATAGGTCTGTAACAGTTTGAATCTAGAGTGTCACCCCCTTTGAAGAGGGGGATGACCGCGGCAGCTTTCCAATCTCTGGGGATCTCAGACGATACGAAAGAGAGGTTGAACAGGCTGGTGATAGGGGTTGCGACAATCTCGGCGGTTCATTTTTAGAAAGAAAGGGTCCAGATTGTCTAGCCCAGCTGATTTGTAGGGGTCCAGATTTTGCAGCTCTTTCAGAACATCAGCTGTCTGAATTTGGGTGAAGGAGAAGAGGGGGGGGGCATGGGCAAGTTGCAGCGGAGGGTGCAGAGCTGGTGGCTGGGGTAGGGGTAGCCAGGTGGAAAGCATGGCCAACCGTAGCAAAATGCTTGTTGAAATTTTTGATTATCGTAGATTTATCGGTAGTGACAGTGTTTCCTAGTCTCAGTGCAGTGGGCAGCTGGGAGGAGGTGCTCTTATTCTCCATGGACTTTACAGTGTCCCAAAACATTTAGGAGTTAGTGCTACAGGATGCAAATTTCGGTTTGAAAAAGTTAGCCTTTGCTTTCCTAACTGATTGTGTATATTGGTTCCTAACTTCCCTGAAAAGTTGCATATCGCGGGGGCTGTTCGATGCTAATGCAGTAAGCCACAGGATGTTTTTGTGCTGGTCAAGGGCAGTGAAGTCTGGGGTGAACCAGGGGCTATATCTGTTCTTAGTTCTGCATTTTTTGAATGGGGCATGCTTATTTAAGATGGAGAGGAAAGCACTTTTAAAGAACAACCAGGCATCCTCTACTGACGGAATGAGGTCAATATCCATCCAGGATTCCCGGGCCAGGTCAATTAGAAAGGCCTGCTCGCTGAAGTGTTTTAGGGAGCATTTGACAGTGATGAGGGGTGGTCGTTTGACCGCGGACCCGTTACGGATGCAGGCAATGAGGCAGTGATCGCTGAGATCCGGGTTGAAGACAGCGGAGTTGTATTTAGAGGGTAAATTAGTCAGGATGATATCTATGAGGGTGCCCATGTTAACGGATTTAGGGTTGTACCTGGTAGGTTCCTTGATAATTTGTGTGAGATTGAGTGCATCTAGTTTAGATTGTAGGACGGCCGGGGTGTTAAGCATATCCCAGTTTAGGTCACCAAGCAATACGAACTCTGAGGATAGATGGGGGGCAATCAATTCACATATGGTGTTCAGGGCACAGCTGGGGGCTGAGGGGGATCTGTAGCAAGCGGCAACAGTGATTACAGTGGAGGTAAACCTAAGCGTTGGGTAAAGATGAAAGCGGTAGCATCACTGGAGTCACCGATTGAGCCGGTCTCCGCGTGTGTGGGGGGTGGGACAAAGGATCTATCTGAGACAGGTTGAGCAGGACTGGGGGCTGTTCCGGTTAGTTAGAACTAACCGGAACAGCAATAGGCAAGGCATATTGACATGGGACAGAGGCATAAAGCAGTCACAGGTGTTATTTGAGAGAGCTAAGACAACAGCTGGTAATGACGACGAAAGTTTGAGCTGAGGCTAAACAGATCAACCGGATGGGGTACCGTGTAAAGGAACAGTCCAGCAGGCATCAGCTGTGTAGCTGAGTGATCATAAGGTCCAGTGAACAGCAATAAGTAAGTCCGGGAGCAGTTCAGTGGCTGCTACGCTACAGGCGAGCTGGAGGCACGGCTGTTGATTGCGTGTGCTAGCGGGCCGAGGCAAGCAGATGGATCTTCGTGGTTACTAATAAGCATGCACCCATTAAGAAAATGACTGTAAAAACTGTTAAATCCCTGTGGATTGATGAGGAATTGAAAAATGGTTGAGAGGGATAAGGCAAAAGGAATAGCAAATAATGGCACAACCGATTGGCAAATTGAGAAATCATGTGATGAAACTGAATAAAAAGAAGAAGAAACTACACTATGAAACAAAGATAAATGACATAAAGAACGATAGTAAAAAGCTTTGGAGCACCTTCAATTACATTTTGGAAAAAAAGCCAAACTCAGCTCCATCATTCTGGAATCAGATGGCTCATTGAGCACAAATGATATTGCCAACTATTTTTTATGATTTTTTCATTGGCGAGACTGGCAAACGTAGGCATGACATGCTAGCAACAAACGCTGACACTACACATCCAAGTATATCTGACCAAATTATGAAAGACATGTATTTGTCACGCCCTGGCTCTGGGGACTCTTGTATGTTGAGCCAGGGTGTTAGTTTCGTTGTGTAGTGTCTATGTTTCGTTTTCTATGTTCATGTTCTAGGTTATGTGTTTCTATGTTGGCCGGGGTGGTTCTCAATCAGAGGCAACGAGAATCAGCTGTTGCTTGTTGTCTCTGATTGGGAATCATACTTAGGCAGCCTTTTGTGCACTTGTTATTCGTGGGATCTTGTTCCGTGTAGGTTTGTGTTTGTGAACCGAGGACTTCACGTATCGTTTTTGTTCGTGTGGTGAATTTAATAAAATATGTACGCATATCACGCTGCGCCATGGTCCGCTCATTATAACGTTCATGACAGAAGATCCCACCAATACAGGACCAAGCAGCGTGCCCAGGAGCAAACGCCGGAGGTAACGTTAGTGGATGTCCTCCTCGGTTGGGGGCAGATCACGGAGGAGGAGGCCGTCCGTTACCGGAGGGCGATGAAGGGGGAGACCCAGGCAGGAGAGGAGAAGCGGTGCCAACCGGGCCGTCGTCGGACAGGCGAGAGGCACCCCCAATAAAAAAAATTGGGGGGGCACATGGCATGGACGACGGGGCTGCTGGAGGCAGATAAAGGGCGAGTTTGTGGACGAGGAGAGAAGGCCACCAGGTTACGGGGGCCATTGGTCAGTAGAGGGAAGGAGAGTGTAGAGGCACGGCGAGAGGTACTGAGGTGTGTTACCAGTCCGGTCCGGCCCGTTCCTGATCCCCACACAAGGCCAGTGGTGTGTGTTCCCAGTACGGTCCGGCCTGTTCCTGCCCTTCGCACCAAGCCAATGGTGTGCGTCGCCAGCCCAGCCCGGCCTGTTCCTGCACCTCGCACCAAGCCAATGGTGCGCGTCGCCAGCCCGGTCCGGCCTGTTCCTGCTCCTCGCACCAAGCCAATGGTGCGCGTCGCCAGCCCGGCCCGGCCTGTTCCTGCTCCCCGCACCAAGCCAATGGTGCGCGTCGCCAGCCCGGCCCGGCCTGTTCCTGCCGCTCGCACCAAGCCTATGGTGCGCGTCGCCAGCCCGGCCTGTTCCTGTTCCTGCCCCTCGCACCAAGCCAATGGTGCGCGTCGCCAGCCCGGCCCGGCCTGTTCCTGCTCCCCGCACCAAGCCAATGGTGCGCGTCGCCAGCCCGGCCCGGCCTGTTCCTGCCCCTCGCACCAAGCCAATGGTGCGCGTCGCCAGCCCGGCCCGGCCTGTTCCTGCCCCTCGCACCAAGCCAATGGTGCGCGTCGCCAGCCCGGCCCGGCCTGTTCCTGCGCCTCGCACCAAGCCTGTGGTGCACGTCGCCAGCCCGGCCAGGCCTGTTCTTGCCCCTCGCACCAAGCCTATGGTGCGCGTCGCCAGCCCGGCCCGGCCTGTTCCTGCTCCCCGCACCAAGCCTGTGGTGCCCGTCGCCAGCCCGGCCCGGCCTGTTCCTGGCCCGGCCCGGCCTGTTCCTGCCCCTCGCACCAAGCCAATGGTGCGCGTCGCCAGCCCGGCCCCGCCTGTTCCTGCCCCTCGCACCAAGCCAATGGTGCGCGACGCCAGCCCGGTCCGGCCCGTTCCTGCTCCCCGCACCAAGCCAGTGGTGCGCGTCGTCAGCCCAGCCCGGCCTGTTCCTGCTCCCCGCACCAAGCCTGTGGTGCCCGTCGCCAGCCCGGCCCGGCCTGTTCCTGGCCCGGCCCGGCCTGTTCCTGCCCCTCGCACCAAGCCAATGGTGCGCGACGCCAGCCCGGTCCGGCCCGTTCCTGCTCCCCGCACCAAGCCAGTGGTGCGCGTCGTCAGCCCGGCCCGGCCTGTTCCTGCTCCCCACACCAAGCCTGTGGTGCCCGTCGCCAGCCCGGCCCGGCCTGTTCCTGGCCCGGCCCGGCCTGTTCCTGCCCCTCGCACCAAGCCAATGGTGCGCGTCGCCAGCCCGGCCCCGCCTGTTCCTGCCCCTCGCACCAAGCCAATGGTGCGCGACGCCAGCCCGGTCCGGCCTGTTCCTGCTCCCCGCACCAAGCCTGTGGTGCGCGTCGTCAGCCCGGTCTGGCCCATTCCTGCTCCCCGCACCAAGCCTGTGGTGCGCATCGTCAGTCCGGTCCGGCCCGTTCCTGCTCCCCGCACCAAGCCAGTGGTGCACGTCGTCAGCCCGGTCCGGCCCATTCCTGCTCCCCGCAGCAAGCCTGTGGTGCGCGTCGTCAGTCCGGCACAGCCCGTGCCTGGTCAGGTACCGGTCAGCTGCTCCATACCGGAGCCTAAGCAATCCGCTCCACCGATGTCCAGTCCAGCTCCAGCCAGCGGGACCAGGGGCACTACGGGGGGGTTGTTAGAGGGTGGTGGTCACGCCCGGAGCCGGATCCACCTCCGAGGTGGAATGCCCACCCGGCCCCTCCCCTGTTGGGTTTATGTTGGCGCGGTCGCAGTCCGCGCCTTTGGGGGGGGGGGGTACTGTCACGCCCTGGCTCTGGGGACTCTTGTATGTTGAGCCAGGGTGTTAGTTTCGTTGTGTAGTGTCTATGTTTCGTTTTCTATGTTCATATTCTAGGTTATGTGTTTCTATGTTGGCCGGGGTGGTTCTCAATCAGAGGCAATGAGAATCAGCTGTTGCTTGTTGTCTCTGATTGGGTACCATACTTAGGCAGCCTTTTGTGCACTTGTTATTCGTGGGATCTTGTTCCGTGTAGGTTTGTGTTTGTGAACCGAGGACTTCACGTATCGTTTTTGTTGTTTTTGTTCGTGTGGTGAATTTAATAAAATATGTACGCATATCACGCTGCGCCTTGGTCCACTTTTCATGACGATCGTGACAGTATTGTAATTTTGAATTCAGTAAAGTGAGTGTGGAAGAGGTGAAAAAATTATTGTTGTCTATCAACAATGACAAGCCACCGGGGTCTGACATCTTGGATGGAAAATGACTGAGGATAGTAGTGGACGATATTGCCACTCCTATTTGCCATATTTTCTATTTAAGCCTACTAGAATGTGTGTGCCCTCAGGCCTGGAGGGAAGCAAAAGTCATTCCACTACCTAAGAATAGTAAAGCCCCCTTTACTGGCTCAAATAGCCGACCAATCATCCTGTTACCAACCCTTAGTAAACTATAACTACTGTGGGATAAGCGTCAACAGCAACCTTGGGAAAATCCTCTGAATTATCATTAAAAACAGACTTGTACATTTCCTCAGTGAAAACAATGTACTGAGCAAATGTCAAATTGGGTTTTTACCAAATTGTCACACCCTGGCTCTGGGACTCTATATGTTGAGCCAGGGTGTGTTCATTCTGTTGTGTTTATTTCTATGTTGGCTAGAGTGACTCCCAATCAGAGGCAACGAGTGTCAGCTGTCGTTGGTTGTCTCTGATTGGGAGCCATATTTAAACTGTCTGTTTTCCCTTTGTGTTTGTGGGTTTTTGTTCCGTGTTGGTCATTGTTACCGTGGACTTCACGAGTCGTTTCTTGTTTTGTTTATTGTTGTCTATTATCACTAAAGATAATAAAGTTTAAACATGTTCGTTCATCACGCTGCGCCTTGGTCTATTCAATACGACGATCGTGACACAAATTACCGAACGACAGACCACGTATTTACCCTGCACACCCTAATTGACAAACAAACAAACCAAAATAAAGGCAAAGTCTTCTCATGCTTTGTTGATTTCAAAAAAGCTTTTGACTCAATTTGGCATGAGGGTCTGCTATACAAATTGATGGAAAGTGGTGTTGGGGGAAAAACATACAACATTTAAAAATCCATGTACACAAACAACAAGTGTGCGGTTAAAATTGGCAAAAAACACACACTTTTCTTTCCAATGGGCCGTGGGGTGAGACAGGAATGCAGCTTAAGCCCCACCCTCTTCAACGTATATATCAATGAATTGGCGAGGGCACTAGAACAGTCTGCAGCACCCGGCCTCACCCTACTAGAATCTGAAGTCAAATGTCTACTGTTTGCTGATAATCTGGTGCTTCTGTACCCAACCAAGGGGGGCCTAAAGCAGCACCTAGATCTTCTGTACAGATTCTGTCAGACCTGTGCCCTGACAGTAAATCTCAGTAAGACAAAAGTAATGGTGTTCGAAAAAAGGTCCAGTTGCCAGGACCACAAATACAAATTCCATCTAGACACTGTTGCCATAGAGCACACAAAAAACGATACATACCTCTTCCTAAACACCAGCGCCACAGGTAACTTCCACAAAGCTGTGAAAGATCTGAGAGACAAGGCATGAAGGTCCTTCTATGCCATCAAAAGGAACATAACATTTGACATACCAATTAGGATCTGGCAAAAAATACTTGAATCAGTTATAGAACCCATTTCCCTTTATGGTTGTGAGGTCTGGGGTCTGCTCACCAACCAATAATTCACAAAACAGGACAAACACCAAATTGAGACTCTGCAAGCAGAATTCTGCAAAAATATCCTCCGTGTACAACGTAAAACACCAAATAATGCATGCAGAGCAGAATTAGGTCGATACCCGCTAATGATCAAAATCCAGAAAAGAGCCGTTAAATTCTACAACCACCTAAAAGGAAGCAATTCCCAAACCTTCCATAACAAAGCCATCACCTACAGAGAGATGAACCTGGAGAAGAGTCCCCTAAGAAAGCTGGTGCTGGGGCTCTGTTCATAAACACAAACAGACCCCACAGAGCCCAAGGACAGCAACACAATTGGACCCAACCAAATCATGAGAAAACAAAAAGAGAATTACCTGACACATTAGAAAGAATTAACAAAAAATACAGAGCAAACTAGAATGCTATTTGGCCGTAAACAGAGAGTACACAGTGGCAGAATACCTGACCACTGTGACTGACCCAAACTTAAGGAAAGCTTTGACTATGTACAGACTCAGTGAGCATATTCTTGCTATTGAGAAAGGCCGCCGTAGGCAGACCTGGCTCTCAAGAGAAGAAAGGCTATGTGCACACTGCCCACAAAATGAGGTGGAAACTGAGCTGCACTTCCTAACTTCCTGCCAAATGTATGACCATATTAGAGACACATATTTCCCTCAGATTACACAGACCCACAAAAAATTTGAAAATTTAGTTTATTTCACTTTTGTTTATTATCTGTTTCACTTGTTTTGACAATATTAACATATGATTCCCATGCCAATAAAGCCCCTTAAACTGAAATTGAAATTGAGAGAGAGAGAGAGAGAGCGAGAGAGAGAGCGAGAGAGAGAGAGAGAGACAGAAAGAGAGACACACACAGAGAGAGAGAGAGAGAGAGAGAGAGAGACACACA
>CM072251.1:3626074-3656074 GCA_036851935.1 Coregonus suidteri | reverse complement strand
TTGTTATGTTGGGTTTGGGTGTATTTCTAGGTTTGCCTTTCTGTTGGCTTCATTTCTAGGTTTGGTCTATGACTCCCAATCGGAGGTAACGAGTGTCAGCTGTCGGCTCGTTATCTCTGATTGGGAGCCATATTTAATCTGAATGTTTTCCTGTGGGAATTGTGGGTTTTTGTTCCAGGTTCAGTATTTTGTCACTGTTGGACTTCACTATCGTCTTTTGTTTTGTAGTTACGTGCTTTCTTTATTAAAGTCATCATGTTCACTCAACGCGCTGCGTATTGGTCTGCTCCCTTTATAGACGATCGTGACAGAAAAACCCACCATAATAGGACCAAGCAGCGTGTCAAGCGGCAACAGGACCCTGCTCCTAAGGATTCATGGACATGGGGGGAGATACTGGCTGGAAAGGGTCCTTGGGCACAACCGGGAGAATATCGCCGCCCTCGTGAAGAGCTGGAGGCAGCTAAAGCCGAGAGGAGGCGGTATGAGGAGGCAGCATGGAGTCAAGGCTGGAAGCCCGTGGGTACCACCCAAAAATTTCTTGGGGGGGGGCTTAAAGGGAGTGTGGCGAAGTCAGGTAGGAGACCTGCGCCTACTCCCTGGACTTACCGTGGAGAGCGAGAGTACGGGCAGACACCGTGTTACGCAGTAGAGCGCATGGTGTCTCCTGTACGCAGGCATAGCCCGGTTCGGTACATTCCAGCTCCACGTATCGGCCGGGTTAGAGTGAGCGTTGAGCCAGATGTCATGAAGCCGGCCCAACGCATCCGGCTACCAGTGCGTCTTCTCGGGCCGGCGTACATGGCACCAGCCTTACGCATGGTGTTCCCGGTTCGCCCACATAGGCCGGTGCGGGTTATTCCACCTCCCCGTACTGGTCGGGCGACGGGGAGCATCAACCCGGGTAAGGTTGGGCAGGCTCAGTGCTCAAGGGGGCCAGTAAGCCTGCACGGTCCGGTATTTCCGGCGCCACCTCCCCGCTCCAGCCCAGTACCACCAGTGCCTACACCACGCACCAAGCCTCCTGTGTGTTCCCCGAGTCCTGTGCGTCCTGTTGCTGCTCTCCGCACTAGGCCTTATGTGCGTCCCCAGGGTCCAGCATGCCCTGTTCCTTCTCCCCGCACTAGGCTTTATGTGCGTTCCCAGGGTCCAGCATGCCCTGTTGCTTCTCCCCGCACTAGCTCTGAGATGCGTGTCCTCAGCCCGGTACCTCCAGTTCCGGCACCACGCACCAGGCCTACGGTGCGCCTCAGACGGCCAGAGTCTGCCGTCTGCCCAACGGGGCCTGAACTGCCCGTCTGCCCAAAGGCGCTTGAACTGGCCGTCTGGACTGAGCCTGCAAAGCCGCCCGTCTGCCATGAGCCTTCAGAGCCGTCCGCCAGACCGGAGCCGCTAGAGCCTTCCGCCAGACAGGATCAGCCAGAGCCTTCCGCCAGACAGGATCAGCCAGAGTCTTCCGCCAGCCATGAGCAGCCAGATCCGTCAGCCGGCCATGAGCAGCCAGATCCGTCAGCCAGCCATGAGCAGCCAGATCCTTCAGCCAGCCATGAGCAGCCAGATCCGTCGGCCAGCCATGAGCAGCCAGATCCGTCGGCCAGCCATGAGCAGCCAGATCCGTCAGCCAGCCATGAGCAGCCAGATCCGTCAGCCAGCCATGAGCAGCCAGATCCTTCAGCCAGCCATGAGCCGTCCAGCCAGGATCCGCCAGAGCCAGCCAGCCAGGATCCGCCATTGAGTCCGGTGCTGTCCCTTAGCCCGGTGCTGCCCCTTATCCTGGTGCTGCCCCTTAGTCCGGTGCTGCCCTTTAGTCCGGTGCCGCCCCTTAATCCAGTGGGGTTTAGTTGGGGGGTGGTCATGTGGAGGAGGCTACGGAAGCAGATAGTGACTAAGGTGGGGTGGGGACCACGACCAGGGCCAGAACCGCCACCGTGGACAGACACCCACCCAGACCCTCCCCTAGACTGTATGCTGGTGCGCCCGGAGTTCGCACCTTTAGGGGGGGGTACTGTGACACTCTGGCTCCGGGACTTTTGTATTTGAGCCAGGGTGTATTTTGTTATGTTGGGTTTGGGTGTATTTCTAGGTTTGCCTTTCTGTTGGCTTCATTTCTAGGTTTGGTCTATGACTCCCAATCGGAGGTAACGAGTGTCAGCTGTCGGCTCGTTATCTCTGATTGGGAGCCATATTTAATCTGAATGTTTTCCTGTGGGAATTGTGGGTTTTTGTTCCAGGTTCAGTATTTTGTCACTGTTGGACTTCACTATCGTCTTTTGTTTTGTAGTTACGTGCTTTCTTTATTAAAGTCATCATGTTCACTCAACGCGCTGCGTATTGGTCTGCTCCCTTTATAGACGATCGTGACACACCCTTTACCCTGCTGGCAGGATGTCTTCTTAAATATGGTGCTAGAAGCCCAGGCCATGTTGTATAGAGAATTAATAGTACTTACCTACCATGTTTTATAGAGAATTAATAGTCATTACCTACCATGTTGTATAGAGAATTAATAGTAGTTACGTGCCATGTTGTATAGAGAATTAAGAGTAGTTACGTGCCATGTTGTATAGAGAATTAATAGTAGTTACCTGCCATGTTGTATAGAGAATTAATAGTAGTTACCTGCCATGTTGTATAGAGAATTAATAGTAGTTACCTGCCATGTTGTATAGAGAATTATTAGTAGTTACCTGCCATGTTGTATAGAGAATTAATAGTAGTTACCTGCCATGTTGTATAGAGAATTAATAGTAGTTACCTGCCATGTTGTATAGAGAATTTATAGTAGTTACCTGCCATGTTGTATAGTGAATTAATAGTAGTTACCTGCCATGTTGTATAGAGAATTTATAGTAGTTACCTGCCATGTTGTATAGTGAATTAATAGTAGTTACCTGCCATGTTGTATAGAGAATTAATAGTAGTTACCTGCCATGTTGTATAGAGAATTAATAGTTGTTACCTGCCATGTTGTATAGAGAATTAATAGTAGTTACCTGCCATGTTGTATAGTGAATTAATAGTAGTTACCTGCCATGTTGTATAGAGAATTAATAGTAGTTACCTGCCATGTTCTATAGATAATTAATAGTAGTTACCTGCCATGTTGCATAATGAATTAATAGTAGTTACCTGCCATGTTGTATAGAGAATTAAGAGTAGTTACCTGCCATGTTGTATAGTGAATTAATAGTAGTTACCTGCCATGTTGTATAGCGAATTATCAGTAGTTGCCTGCCATGTTGTATAGAGAATTAATAGTAGTTACCTGCTCTGTTGTATAGAGAATTAATAGTAGTTACCTGCCATGTTGTATAGAGAATTAATAGTTGTTACCTGCCATGTTGTATAGAGAATTAATAGTAGTTACCTGCCATGTTGTATAGTGAATTAATAGTAGTTACCTGCCATGTTGTATAGAGAATTAATAGTAGTTACCTGCCATGTTCTATAGATAATTAATAGTAGTTACCTGCCATGTTGCATAATGAATTAATAGTAGTTACCTGCCATGTTGTATAGAGAATTAATAGTAGTTACCTGCCATGTTGTATAGTGAATTAATAGTAGTTACCTGCCATGTTGTATAGCGAATTATCAGTAGTTGCCTGCCATGTTGTATAGAGAATTAATAGTAGTTACCTGCTCTGTTGTATAGAGAATTAATAGTAGTTACCTGCCATGTTGTATATGTCACGATCGTCAGGGAGAGACCAAGGCGCAGCGTTGAATGCGAACATTATATTTATTAGAATGATCACACGATCAAAATAACAGACGAAAACGTGATGTCTCTGGTTACATAAACAAACCAAATAAGAACAAGAAACCACCAACACAACGTGAAAGACAGACAGTTAAATATGGCTCCCAATCAGAGACACCCAGCTGACACTCGTTGCCTCTGATTGGGAGTCACTCAGACCAACATAGAAAAATCAAACATAGAATTACACACCCTGGCTCAACATAACATTGTACCCAGAGCCAGGGCGTGACAGTACCCCCCCCTAAAGGCGCGGACTCCGACCGCGCCAACTAAATCCCACAGGGGAGGGACCGGGTGGGCACTCCGCCTAGGCGGCGGATCCGGCTCCGGACATGACCCAGGGCACGGGTTGTGCTGGACTGACGACGCGCACCCCTGGCTTGGTGCGTGGAGGAGGAACGGGCCTTACCAGGCTGACGACACACACCGTAGGCTTGGTGCGTGGAGCAGGGACAGGCCGGACTGGGCTGACGAAGCGCACCCCTGGCTTGGTGCGGGGAGCAGGAATGGGCCGGACCGGGCTGACGACGCGCACCACTGACTTGGTGCGGGGAGCAGGAATGGGCCGGACCGGGCTGACGACGCGCACCACTGACTTGGTGCGGGGAGCAGGAATGGGCCGGACCGGGCTGACGACGCGCACCACTGACTTGATGCGGGGAGCAGGAATGGGCCAGACCGGGCTGACGACGCGCACCACTGACTTGGTGCGGGGAGCAGGAATGGGCCGGACCGGGCTGACGGCGCGCACCACTGACTTGGTGCGGGGAGCAGGAATGGGCCGGACCGGGCTGACGACGACGCGCACCACTGACTTGGGGCGGGGAGCAGGAACGGGACGCGCCGGGCTGACGAAACGCACCACTGACTTGGTGGGAGTGGCAGGAACAGGCCGGACCGTACTGGGAACACACACCACTGGCCCTACTTGAGGATCAGGAACATGCCGGACCTGACTGGCAACACACGCCAGTACCTCTCGCCGTGCCTCTACAACCTCCTTCCCCCTGGTGGCCAGTGACTCCCGTAACCTGGCGGCCTCCTCTGCCAACCCGCTGGACCGCTCTATCGCGGCCTCCTGCTGCCCCGACATTGTGAGCCCCCCCCTAAAAATTTTCTGGGGGTCTCTCCTCCCCGTGGGCCAGGCCTCCATCGTTCTCGCCCAACTCTCGCTCCTCTGTCTCCAACTCTCGCCATTCAGCTCCTCAATGGGCTTGACCCAGTCGAAGCTCCTCCTCAACTGGTCCCAAGTCCACCCTCTCTGCTCCTCACTAGGCTTGACCCAGTCGAGGCTGCCACGGAGATCTGCCAGCGATGGCTCCTGGACACGCTGCTTGGTCTGGTTTAGGTGGTTTCTTCTGTCACGATCGTCAGGGAGAGACCAAGGCGCAGCGTTGAATGCGAACATTATATTTATTAGAATGATCACACGATCAAAATAACAGACGAAAACGTGATGTCTCTGGTTACATAAACAAACCAAATAAGAACAAGAAACCACCAACACAACGTGAAAGACAGACAGTTAAATATGGCTCCCAATCAGAGACACCCAGCTGACACTCGTTGCCTCTGATTGGGAGTCACTCAGACCAACATAGAAAAATCAAACATAGAATTACACACCCTGGCTCAACATAACATTGTCCCCAGAGCCAGGGCGTGACAGTATAGTGAATTAATAGTAGTTACCTGCCATGTTGTATAGAGAATTAATAGTAGTTACCTGCCATGTTGTATAGAGAATTAATAGTAGTTACCTGCCATGTTGTATAGAGAATTAATAGTAGTTACCTGCCATGTTGTATAATGAATTAATAGTAGTTACGTGCCATGTTGTATAGAGAATTAAGATTAGTTACGTGTCATGTTGTATAGAGAATTAATAGTAGTTACCTGCCATGTTGTATAGAGAATTAATAGTAGTTACCTGCCATGTTGTATAGAGAATTAATAGTAGTTACCTGCCATGTTGTATAGAGAATTAATAGTAGTTACCTGCCATGTTGTATAGAGAATTAATAGTAGTTACCTGCCATGTTGTATAGAGAATTAATAGTAGTTACCTGCCATGATGTATAGTGAATTAATAGTAGTTACCTGCCATGTTGTATAGAGAATTAATAGTAGTTCCTGCCATGTTGTATAGAGAATTAATAGTTGTTACCTGCCATGTTGTATAGAGAATTAATAGTAGATACCTGCCATGTTGTATAGTGAATTAAGAGTAGTTACCTGCCATGTTGTATAGAGAATTAATAGTAGTTACCTGCCATGTTGTATAGAGAATTAATAGTTGTTACCTGCCATGTTGTATAGAGAATTAATAGTAGTTACCTGCCATGTTGTATAGTGAATTAATAGTAGTTACCTGCCATGTTGTATAGAGAATTAATAGTAGTTACCTGCCATGTTCTATAGATAATTAATAGTAGTTACCTGCCATGTTGCATAATGAATTAATAGTAGTTACCTGCCATGTTGTATAGAGAATTAATAGTAGTTACCTGCCATGTTGTATAGTGAATTAATAGTAGTTACCTGCCATGTTGTATAGCGAATTATCAGTAGTTGCCTGCCATGTTGTATAGAGAATTAATAGTAGTTACCTGCTCTGTTGTATAGAGAATTAATAGTAGTTACCTGCCATGTTGTATATGTCACGATCGTCAGGGAGAGACCAAGGCGCAGCGTTGAATGCGAACATTATATTTATTAGAATGATCACACGATCAAAATAACAGACGAAAACGTGATGTCTCTGGTTACATAAACAAACCAAATAAGAACAAGAAACCACCAACACAACGTGAAAGACAGACAGTTAAATATGGCTCCCAATCAGAGACACCCAGCTGACACTCGTTGCCACTGATTGGGAGTCACTCAGACCAACATAGAAAAATCAAACATAGAATTACACACCCTGGCTCAACATAACATTGTACCCCAGCCAGGCGGTGACAGGGCGTGACAGTACCCCCCCCCTAAAGGCGCGGACTCCGACCGCGCCAACTAAATCCCACAGGGGAGGGACCGGGTGGGCACTCCGCCTAGGCGGCGGATCCAGCTCCGGACATGACCCAGGCACGGGTTGTGCTGGACTGACGACGCGCACCCCTGGCTTGGTGCGTGGAGGAGGAACGGGCCTTACCAGGCTGACGACGCACACCGTAGGCTTGGTGCGTGGAGCAGGGACAGGCCGGACAGGGCTGACGAAGCGCACCCCTGACTTGGTGCGGGGAGCAGGAATGGGCCGGACCGGGCTGACGACGCGCACCACTGACTTGGTGCGGGGAGCAGGAATGGCCGGACCGGGCTGACGACGCGCACCACTGACTTGTGTGGGGAGCAGGAATGGGCCGGACCGGGCTGACGACGCGCACCACTGACTTGGTGCGGGGAGCAGGAATGGGCCAGACCGGGCTGACGACGCGCACCACTGACTTGGTGCGGGGAGCAGGAATGGGCCGGACCGGGCTGACGGCGCGCACCACTGACTTGGTGCGGGGAGCAGGAATGGGCCGGACCGGGCTGACGACGCGCACCACTGACTTGGGGCGGGGAGCAGGAACGGGCCGCGCCGGGCTGACGAAACGCACCACTGACTTGGTGGGAGTGGCAGGAACAGGCCGGACCGTACTGGGAACACACACCACTGGCCCTACTTGAGGATCAGGAACAGGCCGGACCTGACTGGCAACACACGCCAGTACCTCTCGCCGTGCCTCTACAACCTCCTTCCCCCTGGTGGCCAGTGACTCCCGTAACCTGGCGGCCTCCTCTGCCAACCCGCTGGACCGCTCTATCGCGGCCTCCTGCTGCCCCGACGTCGTGAGCCCCCCCCTAAAAATTTTCTGGGGGGTCTCTCCTCCCCGTGGGCCAGGCCTCCATCGTTCTCGCCCAACTCTCTCGCTCCTCTGTCTCCAACTCTCGCCATTCAGCTCCTCAATGGGCTTGACCCAGTCGAAGCTCCTCCTCAACTGGTCCCAAGTCCACCCTCTCTGCTCCTCACTAGGCTTGACCCAGTCGAGGCTGCCACGGAGATCTGCCAGCGATGGCTCCTGGACACGCTGCTTGGTCTGGTTTAGGTGGTTTCTTCTGTCACGATCGTCAGGGAGAGACCAAGGTGCAGCGTTGAATGCGAACATTATATTTATTAGAATGATCACACGATCAAAATAACAGACGAAAACGTCATGTCTCTGGTTACATAAACAAACCAAATAAGAACAAGAAACCACCAACACAACGTGAAAGACAGACAGTTAAATATGGCTCCCAATCAGAGACACCCAGCTGACACTCGTTGCCTCTGATTGGGAGTCACTCAGACCAACATAGAAAAATCAAACATAGAATTACACACCCTGGCTCAACATAACATTGTCCCCAGAGCCAGGGCGTGACAGTATAGTGAATTAATAGTAGTTACCTGCCATGTTGTATAGAGAATTAATAGTAGTTACCTGCCATGTTGTATAGAGAATTAATAGTAGTTACCTGCCATGTTGTATAGAGAATTAATAGTAGTTACCTGCCATGTTGTATAATGAATTAATAGTAGTTACGTGCCATGTTGTATAGAGAATTAAGATTAGTTACGTGTCATGTTGTATAGAGAATTAATAGTAGTTACCTGCCATGTTGTATAGAGAATTAATAGTAGTTACCTGCCATGTTGTATAGAGAATTAATAGTAGTTACCTGCCATGTTGTATAGAGAATTAATAGTAGTTACCTGCCATGTTGTATAGAGAATTAATAGTAGTTACCTGCCATGTTGTATAGAGAATTAATAGTAGTTACCTGCCATGTTGTATAGAGAATTAATAGTAGTTACCTGCCATGATGTATAGTGAATTAATAGTAGTTACCTGCCATGTTGTATAGAGAATTAATAGTAGTTACCTGCCATGTTGTATAAAGAATTAATAGTTGTTACCTGCCATGTTGTATAGAGAATTAATAGTAGATACCTGCCATGTTGTATAGAGAATTAATAGTAGTTACCTGCCATGTTGTATAGAGAATTAATAGTAGTTACCTGCCATGTTGTATAGTGAATTAATAGTAGTTACCTGCCATGTTGTATAGAGAATTAATAGTAGTTACCTGCCATGTTGTATAGTGAATTAAGAGTAGTTACCTGCCATGTTGTATAGAGAATTAATAGTAGTTACCTGCCATGTTGTATAGAGAATTAATAGTAGTTACCTGCCATGTTGTATAGAGAATTAATAGTAGTTACCTGCCATGTTGTATAGTGAATTAATAGTAGTTACCTGCCATGTTGTATAGTGAATTAATAGTAGTTACCTGCCATGTTGTATAGAGAATTAATAGTAGTTACCTGCCATGTTATATAGAGAATTAATAGTAGTTACCTGCCATGTTGTATAGAGAATTAATAGTAGTTACCTGCCATGTTGTATAGTGAATTAATAATAGTTACCTGCCATGTTGCATAGAGAATTAATAGTAGTTACCTGCCATGTTGTATAGAGAATTAATAGTAGTTACCTGCCATGTTGTATAGAGAATTAATAGTAGTTACCTGCCATGTTGTATAGAGAATTAATAGTAGTTACCTGCCATGTTGTATAGAGAATTAATAGTAGTTACCTGCCATGTTGTATAGTGAATTAATAGTAGTTACCTGCCATGTTGTATAGAGAATTAATAGTAGTTACCTGCCATGTTCTATAGAGAATTAATAGTAGTTACCTGCCATGTTCTATAGATAATTAATAGTAGTTACCTGCCATCTTGTATAGAGAATTAATAGTAGTTACCTGCCATGTTCTATAGATAATTAATAGTAGTTACCTGCCATGTTGTATAATGAACTAATAGTAGTTACCTGCCATCTTGTATAGAGAATTAATAGTAGTTACCTGCCATGTTGTATAGTGAATTAATAGTAGTTACCTGCCATGTTTTATAGAGAATTAATAGTAGTTACCTGCCATGTTGTATAATGAATTAATAGTAGTTACCTGCCATGTTGTATAGTGAATTAATAGTAGTTACCTGCCATGTTGTATAGTGAATTAATAGTAGTTACCTGCCATGTTGTATAGAGAATTAATAGTTGTTACCTGCCATGTTGTATAATGAATTAATAGTAGTTACCTGCCATGTTGTATAGTGAATTAATAGTATTTACCTACCATGTTGTATAGAGAATTAAATGTAGTTACCTGCCATGTTTTATAGAGAATTAATAGTAGTTACCTGCCATGTTGTATAGTGAATTAATAGTAGTTACCTGCCATGTTGTATAGTGAATTAATAGTAGTTACCTGCCATGTTGTATAGTGAATTAATAGTAGTTACCTGCCATGTTGTATAGTGAATTAATAGTAGTTACCTGCCATGTTGTATAGAGAATTAATAGTAGTTACCTACCATGTTTTATAGTGAATTAATAGTAGTTACCTGCCATGTTGTATAGTGAATTAATAGTAGTTACCTGCCATGTTGTATAGACAATTAATAGTAGTTACCTGCCATGTTGTATAGTGAATTAATAGTAGTTACCTGCCATGTTGTATAGAGAATTAATAGTAGTTACCTGCCATGTTGTATAGTGAATTAATAGTAGTTACCTGCCATGTTGTATAGAGAATTAATAGTAGTTACCTACCATGTTTTATAGTGAATTAATAGTAGTTACCTGCCATGTTGTATAGTGAATTAATAGTAGTTACCTGCCATCTTGTATAGTTAATTAATAGTAGTAGACAGGGCTACATTCAAGAACAAAAGAAACATGTCTACATACAAGAACACTTGGTCAAGTATGAAAACAAATACAGGACCTTACACTAACCACCACCCCCCAAAGGGAGGCTCCTGACGACCCAACGGCACCGGAGGGTGGAGTGGGCGGGCGGGGGAACAGAGGGGGCCTCCTACCTCGGGGGCGAGTGCCGGCAGGCTGGTTCGACAAGGTCGTGGACTGACCTGACGTTCTGCGTCGAGGCTGATGTCCAGTGGGTCTGTTCGGGGGGGGGGTCGGTTGAGCGGGACGATCCGGACGGTTACGGTGGAATGCCTGAATCATCTCTGGGTCAAGGATGTCCTGGTTGGGGACCCAGGACCGGTCTTCAGGCCCATAACCTTCCCAGTCCACTAGATAGTGGATGCGACCTCTCAGGCGTTTGGAATCAAGGATGGCCTGAATGGCATAGGCAGGTTCCCCTGCGACGTCCAACAGTGGGGGCGCACTGCGGGTTGAGACTGGAGGATGAAGAGGACGGTAGGTGACCGGTTTTAACAGAGTCACATGGAAGGACGAGGAGATCTTATACTGACGGGGTAACTGGAGGCGGTACGTGACAGGGTTGATGCGATGGGTTATCTTGAAGGGACCAATGAAGCGAGGACAGAACTTTTTGCAGGGGAGGTGGAGCTGGATGTCTCTGGTAGAGAGCCACACACGCTGTCCGGGTTGAAAGAGTGGCGTAGGTCATCGGCGTCTGTCAGCAAAGCATTTCTGGGTATTAGAGGCTTCCTGCAAATTGCCGGTGAGCGGTCTCCCATACCCGCTCACTATGCCGAAACCAGTCGTCAACAGCTGGGACAGTACCAGCCTCCGCCTCCCAGGGAAACATGGGGGGTTGCTAACCAAGGACACACTGAAAGGCGGAGGGATGAATGCATGAGTGAGTTCTGAGCGTATTCGGCCCAGGCCATATACCGATTCCAGTCATGTGGAGAGGCAGAACATTGTTGGCGGAGGTACTTCCCTATTTCTTGGTTCAGGCGTTCCGTCTGCCCGTTGGTCTGGGAATGGTACCTGGAGGAGAGGCTGAGGGTTACCCCCAGTCGGTCACAGAAAGCTCGCCAAACCCGGGAGACAAACTGGGGCCCGTGGTCAGAGACGATGTCCTCTGGAATCCCATACAGACAGAACACCTGTTGGAACATACACTCAGCCAATTCCATGGCGTTAGGTAAATGAGGAAGAGGAACCAGACGACACATTTTTGAAAAACTGTCTACTATGACAAGGATGGTGGTGTTACCAGAGGATTCAGGAAGGTCTGGGATGAAGTCAACAGCTATGTGGGACCAGGGTCTCTGAGGGATTGGCAAAGGTTGAAGCTTACCTGAAGGGAGATGACAAGGGCTTTTTGTTTGGGCACAGACTGGACAGGAGAGTACGTTATCCCTGATGTTGGATGCCAGTGAGGACCACCAGAACTTACGGGCTAGAAGTTCGGTGGTTCGTGTAATGCCCGGATGTCATAACCCCAAGGACGTGTGACACCATTGCATCAGTTGGGGTCTAACAGCTGCTGGTACATAACTCTTCCCAGCTGGTGTCTCAGGAGGAGCAGGGTCTGAGTTACTGGTCGGAAGGTCAAACTGGCGGGAGAGAGCATCAGCTTTTACGTTTTTCTTTCCAGGGATGTAAGTAACATGAAAATGGAAGGTGATCTGTTAGAACGAGAAAGGGATGTTGTGCGGCCTCCAACCAGTGGTGCCACTCCTCGAGGGCCAGCTTGATGGCGAGGAGTTCTCTGTTCCCCATATCGTAATTCGTCTCAGCGGGGGATAACTTCCTGGAGAAGAAGGCACAAGGATGTGATTTTGGAGGTGTTCCCACCCGCTGAGAGAGTTTGGCTCCTACTCCTACTTCGAAGGCATCCACCTCCAGGGTGAAAGGAAGGGTCGGATCAGGTTGGCGAAGGACAGGAGCTGAGGTGAAGAGGCGATTCAAAGTGTTGAAAGCAGTCAGTGTGGTATCAGTCCATTGAAGGGTCCAGGTCTTTTGGCTGGTAAGGGCAGTGAGGGGAGCGGCAGTAGAACTGAAGTTCCGAATGAACCGGCGATAGAAGTTGGAGAACCCAATGAAACGTTGGAGTTCCTTAACGGTGGTGGGTTTGGGCCAGTTACTGACGGTGGTGGGTTTGGGCCAGTTACTGACGGCAGTGACTTTGTTCTCATCCATGCTGACCCCTCCAGGTGTCAGTACGAAACCGAGGAGGTTTACGGAGGTTACATGGAAGGGGCTCTTTTCAGTCTTCACATAAAGGTTATGGTCAAGGAGCCGTTGAAGGACCTTTTGTACATGCTGTATGTGTTCCTTCAGGGAGTAAATCAGGATGTCATCAATGTAGACGATGAGAAAGCAGTTGATCATATCCTGGAAAACCTCGTTCATAAAGGATTGGAAGACGGCGGGGGCGTTAGTAAGGCCGTAGGGCATGACCAGGTATTCATAGTGCCCTCGTGCGGTGATAAAGGCCGTCTTCCATTCGTCGCCTTCACGTATACGGACAAGGTTATAAGCACTTCGCAGGTCGAGTTTTGTATAGATGTTGGTGCGGCCCACTTGTTCAAGGGTCGCTGGGATCAGAGGAAGAGGGAAACGGTTCTTGACCGTAATGTCATTCAGGGAACGGTAATCAATACATGGACGAAGACCACCGTCCTTTTTTCCAACGAAGAAGAAGCTGGACGCAGCCGGGGAAGAAGAAGGACGAATGAAACGGTTTGAGTGCTTCATCAATGTAGTTCTCCATTGCCTCATTTTCCGGGATAGATAGGGGTTAAACACAGCCCTTCGGTGGGGACACTCCGGGGAGAAAGTCAATAGCACAGTCCCCTGGGCGATGTGGTGGCAGAGTGGAGGCCTTGATTTTGCTGAAGACATTGCTGTACTGGGCGTATTCAGATGGTATGGTGGGTGGCACTGCAGAGGCCTCAATGGTGGTGGCTCTGCAGGGTAGGCTGAGACAACTGGTGAAGCAGACAGAGTCCTCAATGGTGGTGGCTCTGCATGGTAGGCTGAGACAACTGGTGAAGCAGATAGAAGAGCAGAACGGTAGTTCACCTTGTCGCCACGAGATGGCAGGGTCGTGACGACAAAGCCAGGGGTGTCCGAGGATGAGTGGCTGTTTGGGGGATGAGAGTTCCATGAGTTGAATGGTTTCGGTGTGGAAGACTCCAATCTGAAGGGTAACGCTCTGTGTCAGGTAATGAAGCCCGTGCCCAATGGCTGCCCATCCAGGGTGTTAATTCTTAAGGGAGGGGTGACAAGCGTAAGATCAATGTCAAGCTCTTGTACTAGCTGGTGATCGATAAAACTACCTGCTGCTCCCAAATCTATCAAGCCCTCTACGTACTTAATAACCCCATTCACGGTTATCAATACTGGGATGGAGAATTGCTTCTGGGAGATATTTAGAAATACGGACCCGCCTACCTGCATGGCAGCGGAGGGACCCTTCTCATCTCTCCGTTGGGGGCGAACAGGTCAATGGCTGAGTAGATGAGGCAGAGCCCTTCTTGGATCCGCCTTTGACATTCGATACACGGGAGAGGAGCATGACCCATCTGCATGGGCTCTGGAAGACTCGGAGGGATTACAGAAGGTTTCGGGTTCCTGGGTGGCAGAGTTCTTTGGCGGTCGGTGATGAGGTGGTCGATGGAGATGGACATACGAATGCATTGATTTAAATCCTGAAGGTCACCTCTACAGGCCAGCTCCGCCTGAAGTTCCCTGTTGAGCCCTCTTCAGTAGACGGTAAGTTAAGCAGCCTCACTCCATCCACTCCCTGCAGCCATGGTGCGGAACTCGAGGGCATACTCTGCAGCTGAATTGTGTCCTTGTTGAAGGTCCATGAGGAGGTCCCCTATAGGACGACCGGAAGGAGAGTAATCGAATACCTCTTTGAAGACGGTGTGGAAATGGGTCTCGGATCCGAGTTCTGTGCTGTTGGCAGTCCATATGGTGGTGGCCCAATCCAGGGCTTTGCCTGTGAGTAGTGACAACAAAATCCACCCTGCTCTTGTCGGTGGTGAAGTTAGTGGGGTTGTGCTCAATGTATTTGCTGCATTGCATCAGAAATCCCTGACATTTCCCAGGTGAACCGTCATATTTTCTAGGCATGGATATGAATGAAGGAGGGCTATTGGTCACGATACCTGGCATCGGAGGAGTAGGGATAGGCTGGCGGAGAAGATGGCCGATTTACATCCATACACTCCTCTTGCCGGGTCAATTTGTAAGTCGCTCTGGATAAGAGCGTCTGCTAAATGACGTAAATGTAAATGTTAGGCGCCACTGTAGCTCCGCTGAATCCATTCCGTTTTTGGTGAGGTATTCTGTAGTGAATACTCAGGGAGAAAAAGGTGTAGATTCATGCGCAGAGCGCGGCAGGTGTTTATTACACCTTCGCAGAAGGCAGGAATCGTGGTCACATGCAGGCAATGGTCCTACACAGGTAGGCAAACAGGCAGGTGAAACAAAACTAGGACTGAAGGCTAAAACTGGTTCTCACAAACGAGCTAGGAAAAGGCTTAGCGGAGTCAAAAACGAACAATACCTCACAAGGCACAAACAGAAAGAACTGAACTAAATAAGGAGCTGATGAGACCAGGTGAGTAACTAACACAGGTGAAATCAATGAACAAAAATGAAAGACAGGGCTACGTTCAAGAACACAAAGAAAACAGGGCTACGTTCAAGAACACAAAGAAACAGGGCTACGTTCAAGAACACAAAGAAACAGGGCTACGTTCAAGAACACAAAGAAACAGGGCTACGTTCAAGAACACAAAGAAACAGGGCTACGTTCAAGAACACAAAGAAACAGGGCTACGTTTCAAGAACACAAAGAAACAGGGCTACGTTCAAGAACACAAAGAAACAGGGCTACGTTCAAGAACACAAAGAAACAGGGCTACGTTCAAGAACACAAAGAAACAGGGCTACGTTCAAGAACACAAAAAAACAGGGCTACGTTCAAGAACACAAAGAAACAGGGCTACGTTCAAGAACACAAAGAAACAGGGCTACGTTCAAGAACACAAAGAAACAGGGCTACGTACAAAAACACAAAGAAACAGGGCTACGTACAAGAACACAAGGTGAACTAAGAAAATAAATACAGGACCTTACAATACTATAGTATCTACCTACCATTATGTGTCTGCAGTGGGACAGGGGTTCACAACAGTTATTCAACATGTATTCACTAATGAGTGGATTCTGGAAAATATGATCATGAATGTAACAGAAATGTCCTTTGAATTTAGCTAAATTATTCCCACTGATGTATTGGGTTTAGAAAGAGGGTAGTTTGGGTCCTGGATGCTGATTGGCTGAAAGCCATGGTATTGGTATAACAAACATTATAAACCGGGTCGTTTGACTCCTGGATGATGATTGGCTGAAAGCTGTGGTATATCAGACAGTACAACGAGTATGACACAAAACTACTTGTTTGCTGTTCTAATTATGTTGGTACCCAGTTTATCATAGCAACAAGGCACCTCAGGGTTTAATACCACGGCTAAGGGCTGTATACCGGGCCTAAGAACAGTCCTTAGCCGTGGTATATTGCCAATATACCACGGCTAAGGGCTGTATACCGGGCCTAAGAACAGTCCTTAGCCGTGGTATATTGCCAATATACCACGGCTAAGGGCTGTATACCGGGCCTAAGAACAGTCCGTGGTATATTGGCCATATACAGTGCATAACATACATTTTGTTGCGTTACAAAGTGGGATTGAAATTAATTTAATTGAGATTTTTTGTCATTGATCTACACAAAATACTCTGTAATGACAAAGAAAAATTTGCAAATTATTTAAAAGAAAATCTATGAATTAAAAATAAAACACTAACATACTTTGTTAGATAAGTATTCACCCCCCTGAGTCAATACATGTTAGAAACATCTTTGGCAGTGATCATAGCTGTGAATATTCCTGGGTAAGTCTCTAAGAGCTTTGCACACCTGGATTGTTTAATGTTTGTCTTTTTTTATTTGTTTATTATTCATGCTCTGTCAAGGTGTTGGACATCTTGGCTAGACAACCATTTTCAAGTCTTGCCATAGATTATCAAGCAGACTTAAGTGAAAACTGTAACTCGGCCACTCAGGAACATTCAGTGTCTTCTTGGTAAATGACTCCAGTGTAGAGTTGGCCTTGTGTTTCAGGTGTTTATCCTGCTGAAAGGTGCATTTTTCTCCAAGTGTCTGGTGGAAAGCAAACAGAATCAGGTTTTCCTATAGGATTTTGCCTGTGTTTAGCTCCATTCCGTTTCTTTTTATACTGAAAAAACCCAGTCTTTGCTGATGACAAGCATACCCATAACATGATACAGCCACCACCATGCTTGAAAATAAGGCCGGAGTTACTCAGTGATGTGTTGTGTTGGATTTGCCCCAAACATGAAGCTTTGCATTTAGGATAAAACATGTATTGCTTTGTCCTGTTCTTTTGCAGTACCACTTTAGTTCCTTGTTGCATGATTTGGAATATTTTTTAGTCTGTATATTTTTAGTCTTTCATTACAATGTTGTTAATCCATCCTCAGTTCTCTCTCATCACAGCCATTGAACTCAATAGCTGTTTTAAAATCCCCAATGGCCTCTTGGTGACATCCCTAAGCAGTTTCCAGTTTCCACAGCATAATTATGAACTTGACGATACAGTCCTGTATGTACACTCAAAAAACAGACAACAAGTTGTTAACAAGTTAACTGAAGCTATGGGACACGCTTCTAAATGGATGACTGATTCTTCTAAATGGATGACTGGTTCTTCTAAATGGATGACTGATTCTTCTAAATGGATGACTGATTCTTCTAAATGGATGACTGATTCTTCTAAATGGATGACTGATTCTTCTAAATGGATGACTGATTCTTCTAAATGGATGACTGATTCTTCTAAATGGATGACTGATTCTTCTAAATGGATGACTGAAGCTTCTAAATGGATGACTGATTCTTCTAAATGGATGACTGATTCCAGAAGCTTCTAAATGGATGACTGATTCTTGTTTGCATTTAAATATCGACAAGACTGCTTGCATGTACTTGTCTAAAAAATCAATTGATTCTTCACTCCAACTTGAAATGTAAGAAACATGTGTAGAAGGTGGTTAACACGGTCAAGTTTGGATTATCCAACTTTAGGTTTATAAGACCTTACCTTCCTCTGGATGCCGCCAAACTATATACAGTGCTATGAAAAAGTATTTGCCCCCTTTATAATTTTCTCTACATTTGCATATTTGTGATACTGAATGTTATCAGATCTTCAAACAAAACCTAATATTAGATAAGGGGAACATAAGTGAACAAATTACACAACAATTACATTAGACGTGTGGGTTTTCAAGCATGAACTGCTCGTTTCAAGACCTGCCACAACATCTCAATTGGGATTAGGTCTGGACTCTGACTAGGCCATTCCAAAAGTTCAAATTTGTTGCTTTTTAGCAATTTTCATGTAGACTTGATTGTGTGTTTTGGATCATTGTCTTGCTGCATGACCCAGCTGCGCTTCAGCTTCAGCTCACAGACGGATGGCCTGACATTCTCCTGTAGAATTCTCTGATACGGAGCAGAATTCATGGTTCCTTCTATTAAGGCAAGTCGTCCAGGTCCTGAGGCAGCAAAGCATCCCCAAACCATCACACCACCACCACCATGCTTGACCTTTGGTATGATGTTCTTACTGTGGGATGCAGTGTTTGGTTTTCGCCAGGCATAATGGGACCCATCTCGTCCAAAAAGTTGACTCAAGTTTGCCAAAAAGCACCTGGATGATCATCAAGACTCTTGGAAGAACGTTCTATGGACAGATGATTCAAAAGTATAACTTTTTGGACGACATGGTTCCAGTAATGCCTGGTGAAAACCAAACTCTGCATTCCACAGTAAGAACATCATAATTGTTGTGTTATTTGTTCACTTATGTTCCCTTTATCTAATATTAGGTTTTGGTTGAAGTTCTGATTCAGTATCACAAATATGCAAAAGTAGAGAAAATTAGAAAGGGGGCAAATACTTTTTCATAGCACTGTATGCATGCTGTGATCTTCTCCTGTCAAGGTTCTGATGTGGATGCGGTGGTGGAGTCAAGCGCAGGACACAGAGGAATAGTCAAGATGACTTTACTCAATACCTCTTAAGGTACACACAAATAACAGCCTCCAAAACACAAGAGGCGTAACAAAATACGCGAGTGCGTAAATCCCACAAAAGCCAAAGACACAGAACCTAAACATACAAGACAGGCGGACAATAACACACAAAATGCAAACCTAATACAGGGGAACTTATAGGAGACATAATCAAGACAGAATACGAGACAGGTGCACCAACTAGACATAACCAAACAAACATCGAAAACATCAAGCGGTAGTAGCTAGTACTCCGGGGACGACGAACGCCGAAGCCTGCCCGAGCAAGGAGGAGGAGCAGCCTCGGTGGTCTCCGTGACATCTCCCATCTGAGATATCACATGCTGGTCTATCATAGTTCATGTGGGAAGAACTGATTGGGTCACTGCTTTACACCAACAAACACCCCATAAACTGAATCACTCTACAAACAAACACTTACGATTTATGATAACAAACCAAAGAGTTACTGCCATTGTCACACAATTCACAAACATAATGTATTCAGTCTGGATAGCTTAAGGAAAGCCCCTGCAGGATAACAAGGGCAGTAACTAGAGGGGATTGTGTTGTCCCTTTTCGACCCAGTAAATTCGGTCAATCAGCCTTCTCTGTTAGAGGTACAATACATTGGAATGTAATGCCCATGGACTTGAGAAGCTGCACTGATTAATGAACTTTAAATGTAAATTTAAAACATGGCTCAAATCTATACAAATCTGTGAGTGAGTGAGTGAGTGAGTGAGTGAGTGGGTGAGTGAGTGTGAGAGAGAGAGAGAGGGAGAGAGAGAGAGAGAGAGAGAGAGGGAGAGAGCGAGAGAGAGAGAGAGAGAGAGAGAGAGAGAGAGAGAGCGAGAGAGAGAGACAAGGAGAGAGAGAGAGACAGAGAGACAAGGAGAGAGACAAGGAGAGGGAGAGAGAGAGGGGGAGAGAGAGAGAGAGAGAGAGAGAGAGAGAGAGAGAGGAGAGAGAGAGAGAGAGAGAGAGAGAGGGGGAGAGAGAGAGAGAGTGAGAGGGAGAGAGAGTGATAGAGAGAGTGACAGAGAGGTGGAGAGAGAGAGAAGAGAGAGAAAGAGAGAGAGAGAGGGGGAGAGAGAGAGAGAGTGAGAGGGAGAGAGAGTGATAGAGAGAGTGACAGAGAGGTGGAGAGAGAGAGAAGAGAGAGAGAGTGTGTGTGTGAGTGTGAGAGAGAGAGTGACAGAGGGAGGGGAGAGAGAGAGAGAGAGGGGGAGAGAGAGAGGGAGAGAGAGAGAGAGAGAGAGAGAGAGAGAGAGAGCCCTGAGGCCAAGTGCTTTATGGAATAATGTGCTAGATAGCATGTCTCCACATTAGGGTAGCTCTATCTAGCTCTATCACCTTTTACAATACCATTCTACATCATCTAGCTCTATGATTTTCTACCATACCATTCTACATCATCTATCTCTACGATATTCTCCATCATCTAGCTCTATGATTTTCTACCATACCATTCTATATCATCTAACTCTATGACCTTCTACCATACCTTTCTACATCATCCATCTCTATGATTTTCTACCATACTACATCATCTAGCTCTATTTGTATTTGTTTTTATTATGGATCCCCATTAGTTCCTGCCAAGGCAGCAGCTGCTCTTCCTGGGGTCAAGCAACATAAATACAGTTTAAAATACTACATGACACTACATTTCATAACATGGCTTTACACACCCTGCTATATTGTGGATAAAGTTACCTGTCTAACAGAACACAGAAGCTGTTCTTTAATGGAATCCTCTCCAACAATCCAGGTAGATATCAGGAATTCCCAAGGGCAGTTGTCTAGGCCCATTACTTTTTCAATCTTTACTAACGACATACCACAATCTTTGAGTAAAGCCACTACAGTGACTGAAATGACTGGGACACTCATCAAAGAGCTGCAGTTAGTTTTCTAATGGGTGGCAATGAATAAGTTAGTCCTAAATATTTCAACAACTAAAAGCATTGTATTTGGGACAAATCATTCACTAAACCCTAAACCTCGTAATGAATAATGTGGACATTGAGCAAGTTGAGGAGACTAAACTGCTTGGAGTAACCCTGGATTGTAAACTGTCATGGTCAAAACATATTGATACAACAGTAGCTAAGATGGGGAGAAGTATGTCCATAATAAAGCGCTGCTCTGCCTTCTTAACAACACTATCAACAAGGCAGGTCCTACAGGCCCTAGTTTTGTCGCACCTGGACTACTGTTCAGTCGTGTGGTCAGGTGCCACAAAGAGGGACTTGGGAAGATTGCAGTTGGCTCAGAACAGGGCAGCACGGCTGGCCCTTGGATGTACACAGAGAGCTAACATTAATAATATGCATGTCAATATCTCTTGGTTCAAAGTGGAGGAGAGATTGACTTCATCACTGCTTGTGTTTGTGAGAGGTATTGACATGTTGAATGAACCGAGCTGTCTGTTTGAACTACTGGCACACAGCTCAGTCACCCATGCATACCCCACAAGACATGCCACCAGAGGTCTCTTCACAGTCCCCAAGTCAATAACAGACTATGGAAGGCGCACAGTACTACACAGAGCCATGACTACATGGAACTCTATTCCACATCAAGTAACGCATGCAAGCAGTAAATTTAGATTTTAAAAACTGATAAAAATACACATTATGGAACAGCGGGGACTGTGAAGAGACACAAACACAGGCACAGACACACATGATAACATACACACTATACACACACGTACACATGGATTCTGTGTTGTAGATATGTGGTAGCAGAGTAGGGGCCTGAGGGCACACACTTAGTGTGTTGTGAAATCTGTTGTGAATGTATTGTCATATTTTTAAAATTGTATAACTCCCTTCATTTTGCTGGACCCCAGGAAGAGTAGCTGCTGTCTTGGCTAATGGGGATCCATAATAAATACAAATACAAAATATTAGGCCCAGCCTTTGGAACTTTGGTTTTCCTAGATATTGCTACTATATTGTAGTATCAAAAATTTATGCACTCACTAACTGTAAGTCGCTCTGGATAAGAACGTCTGCTAAATGACTAAAATGTAAATGTAATATTGTGATCTCTACATCCGATGGATTTGGATACTGCTTTAAAGCAAGTTTCTGCAGCATTAGTAAAGATGTGATCAATACATGTTGATGATTTCATTCCTGTGCTGTTTGTAACTACCCTGGTAGGTTGACTGATAACCTGAACCAGGTTGCAGGCACTGGTTACAGTTTGAAGCTTTCTCTTGAATGGGCAGCTTGATGAAAGCCAGTCAATGTTTAAATCACCCAGAAAATATACCTCTCTGTTGATATCACATACATTATCAAGCATTTCACACGTTATCCAGATACTGACTGTTAGCACTTGGTGGTCTATAGCAGCTTCCCACCAGAATGGGCTTTAGGTGAGGCAGATGAACCTGTAGCCATATTACTTCAACAGTATTTAACATGAGATCCTCTCTTTGCTTTACAGGAATGTGGTTCTCAATATAAATGGCAACACCTCCACCTTTGGCATGTCTGTCTTTTCTGTAGATGTTATAACCAAGTATTGCTACCATTGTAAAAATGTATGCACACATGACTGTAAGTCGCTTTGGATAAAAGTGTCTGCTAAATGGCTATTATATTATTATTATTGTATCATCAAAGGTATTATCTAAGTGAGTTTCAGAGATCGTCAGAATATGAATGTCATCTGTTACTAGCAAATTATTGATTTCATGAACCTTGTTTCTTAAGATACATATGTTAACATGGGCTATTTTTGGCACTTTTCTGGGATACTTGAATGTTTTCATTGCTTTACTGGGAAGCTTAGCAGAAGTAGACATGCTCGTTTTATTTATGTTAGTGCAGGGTGAGCTGCACACAGTGGACTTCCGACTAGGGCACACCACCTCAGTGCTAACAGTATTACTCTGGTTCATAGGCACATGATTACTGCATACAAGGCATTCAGGGCAGTTAGAGCGACATAAATTAGGTTACTTACATTGTGTCTTCCAACGCCCCAAGGATAATGTACATTTGCTGAAGCATTATGACAACTCAGTGACACAATGGTAGGGATTAACTGAGCTGGGCTTGGGTCATTGATAAGTCATTGTCTCAACGCAGCCTTATGATGCTGTGAAAGGATCCAGGAACCCAAATGATTTTGGTGGATCCCATCCTCCTTATAAAACAAGCTTTGTTTCCAGAAGGTATCAAACTTGTCAATAAATGGTACACTCACAGAGCTGCAATAGCCAGTTATGGAGGGCTAAAAGTCTGCTGAAACGTTCAATACAACGATTTATGGAGGGCAGAGGGCCAGATATTATGGGGTGTTTGTTGGTGTAAAGCAGTGACCCAATCAGTTCTTCCCACATGAACTATGATAGACTCAATTTCCTGATGCTGGTTTAAAATGTTTGGGAGCAGCTTATTGATGTCCTGTACTCGTGTTGCTGGATAGCACAACGTTTTTGCTCCAGGGACTGAGACATTTTTCACCATTGAATTCCCCAATACAACGACCGGAGAAGGGAATTGAGAAATCCGCCCATTCCCACCCCTCACATATTTCGTTGAACCTTTCATGGGCCCACGAGAAGCAGGATAGCATACGCCTGCTGCTCCCGGCGATAGGTCCAGTCCTCCCACAGCAGGCAGTGCCCTGTCAGATCCAGAGAGAGGGAAAGGAGCCGAACTCAACGACGAAGCTGCTGCTGGAGTGAATGTCAAAAATATAAATGGAGTCAGCATAATTGGAGTCAGCACTGCCGTCCCAGACACAGGCAGTCCCAGTGATGAAGGCGCAGGTAGATCAGGGACCAGTGCAGCGAAGCTATTCCTTATGTCAATCTGCTCCGAACCTCTCGCAGTCACTCCCGTCCGCTTAGCAGCATGCCGCTTCCTTCGGTTTCCATGACTTGTGACATGGGACCAACGCTGATTGGAAGAATCTTCTTCCTGTTCTCCGTCTACTTCACTACAGGATGGAGGAGGAGAAGCAGATGGAGACGACTTCCTTGGCAGGCAAGTTCCAGGTAGAACAGGCCATTCAGATAGGGACAGATGACAAGGCGGGGAAACATCCATCAAGGCCGAGCGGCGTCCCGCCATAGGAATTTAGAACGAGAAAGTTCCAATTTGCGTTTTCCCCATAAATTCGTATTGTCCCGGACAAGAGAATAATAAGCACAGCTTCTACAGTGCTGGAAACGTTTGTTAGCTATTCCAGGCAACGCGGACTCCATTACAACCTGGTTAGCTAGCCTTCTACAGCGCTGGTAACGTCTGTTAGCTATTCCAGGCAACGCGGGCTCCATTATAACCTGGTTAGCTAGCCTTCTACAGCGCTGGAAACGTTTGTTAGCTATTCCAGGCAAAGCGGGCTCCATTATAACCTGGTTAGCTAGCCTTCTACAGCGCTGGAAACGTTTGTTAGCTATTCCAGGCAACGAGGGCTCCATTATAACCTGGTTAGCTAGCCTTCTACAGCGCTGGAAACGTTTGTTAGCTATTCCAGGCAACGCGGGCTCCATTGCAACCTGGTTAGCTAGCTGGCTAGTTGGTAGCAGGTGTTGACACAAACATTTTTTTTATAAAACAAAGTAAAACTTAGGAAATAACAGGTCTAAGCAACAGGCCAAAGGAAAAGGCCGAAACAACAGGCCGAAACAACAGGCCGAAGCACAGGTCGAGGTGCAGGAGGTATCCGAGTTCGTGACAGGAAAAGACGCGAGTGACACTTCTATGACCTTCTACCATGCCATTCTACATAATTCTACATAATCTAGCTCTATGACCTTCTACCATGCCATTCTACATAATTCTACATCATCTAGCTCTATGATTTTATACCATACATTCCACATATCTAGCTCTATGACCTTCTACCATACCATTCTACATAATCTAGCTCTATGACCTTCTACCATACCATTCTATATCATCTAGCTCTATGATTTTCTATAACACCATTCTACATCACATAGCTCTAAAATCTTCCACCATACCATTCTACATAATCTAGCTCTATGACCTTCTACCATACCATTCTATATCATCTAGCTCTATGATCTTCTACCATTGTCATCTATACACACCTGTATGTGTTCTATGTTCACAGGAAGCGCACGCACGCACGCACGCACGCACGCACGCACGCACGCACGCACGCACGCACGCACGCACGCACGCACGCACGCACACACGCACACACACACACACACACACACACACACACACACACACACACACACACACACACACACAGGTTTCCTCAATGCGACTGTATCTGTCTAGAGTCTGCCATCTAGTGGGGTAGTGGGGCCTGCCATCTAGTGGGGTAGTGGGGCCTGCCATCTAGTGGGGTAGTGGGGCCTGCCATCTAGTGGGGTAGTGGGGGTCTGCCATCTAGTGGGGGTAGTGGGGCCTGCCATCTAGTGGGGGTAGTGGGGTCTGCCATCTAGTGGGGTAGTGGGGCCTGCCATCTAGTGGGGTAGTGGGGTCTGCCATCTAGTGGGGTAGTGGGGTCTGCCATCTAGTGGGGTAGTGGGGCCTGCCATCTAGTGGGGTAGTGGGGCCTGCCATCTAGTGGGGTAGTGGGGCCTGCCATCTAGTGGGGTAGTGGGGCCTGCCATCTAGTGGGGTAGTGGGGCCTGCCATCTAGTGGGGTAGTGGGGCCTGCCATCTAGTGGGGTAGTGGGGCCTGCCATCTAGTGGGGTAGTGGGGCCTGCCATCTAGTGGGGTAGTGGGGTCTGCCATCTAGTGGGGTAGTGGGGCCTGCCATCTAGTGGGGTAGTGGGGCCTGCCATCTAGTGGGGTAGTGGGGCCTGCCATCTAGTGGGGGTAGTGGGGTCTGCCATCTAGTGGGGTAGTGGGGCCTGCCATCTAGTGGGGTAGTGGGGCCTGCCATCTAGTGGGGTAGTGGGGTCTGCCATCTAGTGGGGTAGTGGGGCCTGCCATCTAGTGGGGTAGTGGGGCCTGCCATCTAGTGGGGGGTAGTGGGGCCTGCCATCTAGTGGGGTAGTGGGGCATGCCATCTAGTGGGGGTAGTGGGGCCTGCCATCTAGTGGGGTAGTGGGGCCTGCCATCTAGTGGGGTAGTGGGGCCTGCCATCTAGTGGGGTAGTGGGGCCTGCCATCTAGTGGGGTAGTGGGGTCTGCCATCTAGTGGGGTAGTGGGGCCTGCCATCTAGTGGGGTAGTGGGGCCTGCCATCTAGTGGGGTAGTGGGGCCTGCCATCTAGTGGGGTAGTGGGGTCTGCCATCTAGTGGGGTAGTGGGGCCTGCCATCTAGTGGGGTAGTGGGGCCTGCCATCTAGTGGGGTAGTGGGGCCTGCCATCTAGTGGGGTCTGACATCTAGTGGGGTCTGACAGTGAGAGGGTGGATATCATCATACTAGTCTCATTCTACTGAGAATATCATCATACTAATCTCATTCTACTGAGAATATCATCATACTAATCTCATACTACTGAGAATATCATCATACTAATCTCATTCTACTGAGAATATCATCATACTAATCTCATTCTACTGAGAATATCATCATACTAATCTCATTCTACTGAGAATATAATCATACTAATCTCATTCTTCTGAGAATATCATCATACTAGGTTTATTCTACTGAGAATATCATCATACTAAGACACCTACAGCACCCGATGTCACAGGAAGGCCAAAAAGATCATTAAGGACATCAACCACCCGAGCCACGGTCTGTTCACCCCGGTATCATCCAGAAGGTGAGGTCAGTACAGGTGCATCAAAGCTGGGATCGAGAGACTGAAAAACAGCTTCTATCTCAAGGCCATCAGACTGTTAAATAGTACTCTTAAATTCCATTCCTTACAAGATTTGTGTGTATTTGGTATTTTTTTACACCATTTTTTCATTTAACCTTTATTTAACCAGGTAAGCCAGTTGAGAACAAGTTCTCATTTACAACTGCGACCTGGCCAAGATAAAGCAAAGCAGTGCGATAAAAACAACAACACAGAGTTACATATGGGGTAAACAAAACATAAAGTCAAAAATACAAACAGAAAATATATATACAGTGTGTGCGAATGTAGCAAGTTATGGAGGTAAGGCAATAAATAGGCCATAGTGCAAAAATAGTTAAAATTTCGTATTAACACTGGAGTGATAGATGTGCAAAAGATGATGTACAAATAGAGATACTGGGGTGCAAATGAGCAAAATAAATAACAATATGGGGATGAGGTAGTTGGGTGGGCTAATTTCAGATGGGCTGTGTACAGGTGCAGTGATCGGTAAGCTGCTCTGACAACTGATGCTTAAAGTTAGTGAGGGAGATAAGAGTCTCCAGCTTCAGAGATTTTTGTAGTTCGTTCCAGTCATTGGCAGCAGAGAACTGGAAGGAATGGCGGCCAAAGGAGGTGTTGGCTTTGGGGATGACCAGTGAGATATACCTGCTGGAGCGCATACTACGGGTGGGTGTTGCTATGGTGACCAATGAGCTAAGATAAGGCAGGGATTTGCCTAGAAGTGATTTATAGATGACCTGGAGCCAGTGGGTTTGGCGACGAATATGTAGTGAGGGCCTGCCAACAAGAGCGTACAGGTCACAATGGTGGGTAGTATATGGGGCTTTGGTGACAAAACGGATGGCACTGTGATAGACTACATCCAATTTGCTGAGTAGAGTGTTGGATGGCTATTTTGTAAATGACATCTCCGAAGTCAAGGATCGGTAGGATAGTCAGTTTTACGAGGGCATGTTTGGCAGCATGAGTGAAGGAGGCTTTGTTGCGAAATAGGAAGCCGATTCTAGATCTAACTTTTGATTGGAGATGCTTAATGTGAGTCTGGAAGGAGAGTTTACAGTCTAACCAGACACCTAGGTATTTGTAGTTGTCCACATACTCTAGGTCAGACCCGCCGAGAGTAGTGATTCTAGTCGGGTGGGTGTGTGCAAGCAGCGTTCGGTTGAAAAGCATGCATTTAGTTTTAATAGTGTTTAAGAGCAGTTGGAGGCTACGGAAGAAGTGTTGTATGGCGTTGAAGCTCGTTTGGAGGTTTGTTAACACAGTGTCTATTGAAGGGCCAGATGCATACAAAATGGTGTCGTCTGCGTAGAGGTGGATCTGAGAGTCACCAGCACCAAGAGCGACATCATTGATAGACACAGAGAATAGAGTCGGCCCGAGAATTGAACCCTGTGGCACCCCCATAGAGACGGCCAGAGGTCCAGACAACAGGCCCTCCGATTTGACACATTGAACTCTCTCTGAAAAGTAGTTGGTGAACCAGGTGAGGCAGTCATTAGAGAAACCAAGGCTATTTAATCTGCCAATAAGAATGCGGTGGTTGACAGAGTCGAAAGCCTTGGCCAGGTCGATGAAGACGGCTGCACAGTACTGTCTTTTATTGATCGCGGTTATAATATCGTTTAGGACCTTGAGCGTGGCTGAGGTGCACCCATGACCAGCTCGGAAACCGGATTGCATAGCGGAGAAGGTACGGTGGGATTCAAAATGGTCGGTGATCTGTTTGTTAACTTGGCTTTCAAATACTTTCGAAAGGCAGGGCAGGATGGATATAGGTCTGTAACAGTTTGGATCTAGAGTGTCACCCCCTTCAAAGAGGGGGATGACTGCGGCAGCTTTCCAATCTCTGGGGATCTCAGACGTTACGAAAGAGAGGTTGAACAGGCTAGAAATAGGGGTTGCAACAATTTCGGCGGCTAATCTTAGAAAGAAAGGGTCCAGATTGTCTAGCCCAGCTGATTTGTAGGGGTCCAGATTTTTCAGCTCTTTCAGAACATCAGCTGTCTGAATTTGTGTGAAGGAGAAGCTGGGGGGGGGGGGGCATGGGCAAGTTGCAGCGGAGGGTGCAGAGCTGGTGGCCGGGGTAGTGGTAGCCAGGTGGAAAGCATGGCCAGCCATAGCAAAATGCTTGTTGAAATTCTCAATTATCGTAGATTTATCGGTGGTGACAGTGTTTCCTAGCCTCAGTGCAGTGGGCAGTTGGGAGGAGGTGCTCTTATTCTCCATGGACTTTACAGTGTCCCAAAACTTTTTGGAGTTAGTGCTACAGGATGCAAATTTCTGTTTGAAAAAGCTAGCCTTTGCTTTCCTAACTGATTGTGTATATTGGTTCCTGACTTCCCTGCAAAGTTATATATCACGGGGGCTGTTCGATGCTAATGCAGTACGCCACAGGATGGTTTTGTGCTGGTCAAGGGCAGTCAAGTCTGTGGTGAACCAGGGGCTATATCTGTTCTTAGTTCTGAATTTTTTTAATGGGGCATGCTCATTTAAGATTGAGAGGAAAGCACTTTTAAAGAACAACCAGGCGTCCTCTACTGACGGAATGAGTTCAATATCCATCCAGGATACCCGGGCCAGGTCAATTAGAAAGGCCTGCTCGCTAAAGTGTTTTAGGGAGCGTTTGACAGTGATGAGGGGTGGTCGTTTGAAAAAGACCATTCTCTTCCTCAATAGTGTTCAGAGAATTCTACTAGATAGACCATTATCTTCATCAATATGGTTAGGGTCAGTGAATTCTACTAGATAACGACCATTCTCTTCCTCAATAGTGTTCAGTGAATTCTATTAGATAAAGACCATTCTCTTCCTCAATACGGTTAGGGATAGTATGATAGAGCTCTGCAGGCTATCTCTACAGTAGATTGAAACCCCTCCCCCTTTGGCAGTTCTATCGAGACGGAAAATGTTGTAGTTGGGGATGGACATTTCTGAATTTTTGGTGGCCTTCCTAAGCCAGGATTCAGACACTGCTAGGACATCAGGGTTGGCGGAGTGTGCTAACGCAGTGAATAACTCAAACTTAGGAAGGAGGCTTCGGATGTTAACATGCAAGAAACCAAGGCTTTTACGGTTACAGAAGTCAACAAATGATAACGCCTGGGGAGTAGGAGTGATACTGGGGGCTACAGGGCCTGGGTTAACCTTTACATCACCAGAGGAACAGAGGAGGAGTAGAATAAGGATACGGCTAAAGGCTTTAAATACTGGTCTTCTAGTGCGTTGGGTACAGAGAATAAAGGGGGCAGATTTCCGGGCGTTGTAGAATAGATTCAGGGCATTATGTACAGACAAGGATATGGAAGGATATGAGTACAGTGGAGGTAAACCTAAGCGTTGGGTAACTATGAAAGAGATAGCATCACTGGAGGCACCGATTGAGTCAGTCTCCGCGTGTGTGGGGGGTGGGACAAAGGAGCTCTCTGAGGCTGGTTGAGCGGAACTTGGGGCTCTACAGTGAAATAGTACAATAAGAACTAACCCAAACAGCAATAGGCTAGGCATATTGAC
>CM072251.1:3593574-3621074 GCA_036851935.1 Coregonus suidteri | reverse complement strand
CTAACTAACTAATAGGGATGGGCATGGTAAAGTATACATGTTTTGGAGAAAAATGTTTTCCTATGTGACATTGGTAAATACAGGGACAGACCATGACATTAGACATGTTAAGAAAACAACAGTTTTATGACAGTTTTTATGAGGGCGTCCCATAAACAAGACGTAGCGGTAACCTACATAGTCATGCGTCTAGTTTGTTATTGTCATCAATCAAAGCAGCAATACAATTAGAAGTGAGAGGATTCTAGTGAATGGAAAATGGAATTACAATTACAGAATGAAGTTGGCTAAATGAGAAGGAGTAGACTACAATGATCAACCAACAGGTAGGCTGTTGTTTAATATGAATGGAGTTGTTGTAGACAAGGAAGTGGGGAGTGCAGCAAAATAGCCTCAATTAGCCTTGCTAGCTAGCTAGTTGGCTAACTAACTTAGCTGGCTAGTGTAGCTAGCCAGCTTCTGTAAATCCATTTGATTTGATTTCAAGACAGACACTACCAGATGAGATGATAGATATCCTATCACAGCATCAAGTTTGTCTAACTTGCGCGAGTCGGTTTGGCTACTTTCTCTCTCTATCCCTCAGTGTCAGACACACTGGCCCCTGCGTCTCTCACACCCGTCCCCCTGCGTCTCTCACACCCGTCCCCCTGCGTCTCTCACACCCTTCCCCCTGCGTCTCTCACACCCTTCCCCCTGCGTCTCTCACACCCTTCCCCCTGCGTCTCTCACACCCTTCCCCCTGCGTCTCTCACGCCCGTCCCCCTGCGTCTCTCACACCCTTCCCCCTGCGTCTCTCACACCCTTCCCCCTGCGTCTCTCACACCCTTCCCCTGCGTCTCTCACACCCTTCCCCCTGCGTCTCTCACGCCCTTCCCCACCCGTCTGTGCTGAAACAACAAGCAGATCCTCTCCTGAGTCGTGCAAGCAAGTCCGCATTAAAGTTGAAAAAATGTGTTTTTTTTAAAACATGTATTTCGACTATACGAAATGCATGATATTATTTGAATAGTGAAATCATATCAAATGCCCATCCCTACTAACTAACACAACACCAAGCTAACTAACTCAACACCAAGCCAACTAACTAACTAAACGCCAAGCTAACTAACTCAACAGCAGGCTAACTAACTCAACACCAAGCTAACTAACTCAACACCAAGTTAACTAAACGCCAAGCTAACTAACTCAACACCAAGTGAACTAACCAAGCTAATTAACTAAACACCAAGCTAACTAGCTAACTCAACACCAAGCTTACTAACTCAACACCAAGCTAACTAACTAACTCAATACCAAGCTTACTAACTCAACACCAAGCTAACTAAACACCAATCTAACTAACAACACCAAGTGAACTAACCAAGCGAATTAACTCAATACCAAGCCACCTAACTCAACAGCAAGCTAACTGAGTCAAGGAAGGTATGGATTGAGGGAGAAAGGAAAGGATAGAGGGATAGATGAAATGGATGGACAGAGGGAGGAAAGAATGGTGCAAGGTATTGAGACAGAGATTGAGGGAGGGCGGGACCAGAGCAAACCAGGCGCCATCATTGGTGGAGAGTTGAGCGTTGCAGGCGATGTGATTTGACAACAGGCCTGCTGATCATAGCATCCCATAATACCCAGCTCACTGAGGGCATCGCCATGGAGACACAGAAAACAACAGAAACAAACATAGAGAAACGAGAGGTACAGTGTGTGTGTGTGTGTGTGTGTGTGTGTGTGTGTGTGTGTGTGTGTGTGTGTGTGGAGCTCAGGTAGCAGTGTGTCAGAAGGCTGTCAGTCACTCATCCATCCAGCTGGCTAATTGGCTCATTACTCTCTCTCTCTCCCTCCCTTATCCTCCTTCCTCCTCCATCTCTCCCTCCGCCAGGCATAGCTCCTAACTGGGTGCCGGAGGCCAAAATGTAGATGAGCTCTGCTCCGCGTCAGGAGGAGCCACTGCTCTGCTTAATTATCTCAGTGTGTGTGTATGTGTGTGTGTTCGTACTAGTAAATGTGTATGTGTGTGTTACCGGCCCACACACCAGTGCTATGTTAAACAGCAAGGCATCCTGGGAATTGGAGTGACAGCTCATTCTGGTTCTTCAGTCTAACACACACACACACATACCCTCTCTGTGGAGCTCCTGGGTTCGGGGCTGTCGTGGCGGTGACAGGGTTGATGACAAACGCCAGCAGCACCATGGAAAATGTCAGCAAAATGACAGGAGCTGTTAATGTCTCGCTTCGACACCACACAGCCTGACACCACACAGCCCGACACCACACAGCCTGACACCACACAGCCCGACACCACACAGCCTGACACCACACAGCCCGACACCACACAGCCCGACACCACACAGCCCGACACCACACAGCCCGACACCACACAGCCCGACACCACACAGCCTGACAGCCCGACACCACACAGCCTGACACCACACAGCCCGACACCACACAGCCCGACACCACACAGCCCGACACCACACAGCCCGACACCACACAGCCCGACACCACACAGCCCGACACCACACAGCCTGACAGCCTGACACCACACAGCCCGACACCACACAGCCCGACACCACACAGCCCGACACCACACAGCCCGACACCACACAGCCCGACACCACACAGCCCGACACCACACAGCCCGACACCACACAGCCCGACACCACACAGCCTGACACCACACAGCCCGACACCACACAGCCTGACAGCCTGACACCACACAGCCCGACACCACACAGCCCGACACCACACAGCCTGACAGCCCGACACCACACAGCCCGACACCACACAGCCCGACACCACACAGCCCGACACCACACAGCCTGACACCACACAGCCCGACACCACACAGCCCGACACCACACAGCCCGACACCACACAGCCCGACACCACACAGCCCGACACCACACAGCCTGACACCACACAGCCCGACACCACACATCCCGACACCACACATCCCGACACCACACATCCCGACACCACACAGCCCGACACCACACAGCCCGACACCACACAGCCCGACACCACACAGCCCGACACCACACAGCCCGACACCACACAGCCTGACAGCCCGACACCACACAGCCCGACACCACACAGCCCGACACCACACAGCCCGACACCACACAGCCCGACACCACACAGCCCGACACCACACAGCCTGACAGCCTGACACCACACAGCCCGACACCACACAGCCTGACACCACACAGCCTGACACCACACAGCCCGACACCACACAGCCCGACACCACACAGCCCGACACCACACAGCCCGACACCACACAGCCCGACACCACACAGCCTGACACCACACAGCCCGACACCACACAGCCCGACACCACACAGCCCGACACCACACAGCCCGACACCACACAGCCCGACACCACACAGCCCGACACCACACAGCCCGACACCACACAGCCCGACACCACACAGCCCGATACCACACAGCCCGACACCACACAGCCTGACACCACACAGCCCGACACCACACAGCCCGACACCACACAGCCCGACACCACACAGCCCGACACCACACAGCCCGACACCACACAGCCCGACACCACACAGCCCGACACCACACAGCCCGACACCACACATCCCGACACCACACAGCCCGACACCACACAGCCCGACACCACACAGCCCGACACCACACAGCCCGACACCACACAGCCCGACACCACACAGCCTGACACCACACGTCTCTTACACACACACACTCTGAAACATCCCATAGTCTCACACAGAGAAATGTTGACATACCTGGCAAAATTAATATCCAGCATTGCAGTTCATTTTATCCTGTCCACCGAACCACCTCCCTCCTCCCACCTCTCACCTCCCTCCTCCCTCCCTCCTCCCCCCCACCTCCCTCCTCCCCCCACCTCCCACCTCCTCCCTCCTCCCACCTCCTCCCTCCTCCCTCCTCCCTCCTCCCACCTCCAACCAATCTGCTGTCTGGTTATGTATGCAGCGTCTCAGTCTGATCGATAACATTTACAACCCCAACAGGAGATCAGCCTCCACGGAACACACTAACAGAACGTTATGAGAACATGATGAACTCTGGATACACATACACACAGCTGCTCCGGACAGCCAATTACCCATAATCCACTTGCACCACTCACACTCGTCAATCCACCTATAAGTGAGGTACCAGTGTGTGTGTCCTTGCTTGCTTGTGTATAGTGTGTGTATAGTGCGTATATAGTGTGTGTATATTGTGTGTATTTGTGTGTATAGTGTGTGTATAGTGTGTTGGCGGGCAACCGCAGGGTGAATGTGACGCGTCTAGTGCAGTAGTGCCTAGGTAGAGGTAAGTTGCATGCCCGCTTACGACGTGCTCTCGCTTACAAATTGCAAGTTCGAATTTTGTAATGTTAGTGTGGGAGAGGTGGAAAAATTACTGTTATCGATCAATAATGACAAACCTCCTGGCATTGACAACTTAGATGGAAAGCTACTGAGGATGGTAGCTGACTCTATAGCCACTCCTATCTGTCATATCTTTAATCTGAGCCTAGAGGAAAGTATTTGTCCTCAAGCCTGGAGGGAAGCCAAAGTCATTCCGATACCCAAGAGTGGTAAAGTGGCCTTTACTGGTTCTAAGAGCAGACCTATCAGCTTGCTGCCAGCTCTTAGCAAACTGTTGGAAAAAATGGTGTTTGACCAAATACAATGCTATTTCTCTGTAAACAAATTAACAACAGACTTTCAACATGCTTATAGGGAAGGGCACTCAACATGTACTGCACTGAACAAATGACTGATGATTGGTTGAAAGAAATTGATTATAAGAAGATTGTGGGAGCTGTACTGTTAGATTTCAGTGGAGCCTGTGATATTATTGACCATAACCTGTTGTTATGTTCGTATGTGTTATGGCCTTTCAACCACTTCCATATTGTGGATTCAGAGCTATCTATCTAATATAACTCAAAGAGTTTTATTTAATGGAAGCTTCTCTAATGTCAAACATGTAAAGTGTGGTGTACCACAGGGCAGCTCTCTAGGCCCTCTACTCTTTTCTATTTTTACATTTACATTTAAGTCATTTAGCAGACGCTCTTATCCAGAGCGACTTACAAATTGGACCAATGGCCTACCACTGGCATTAAACAAAGCATGTGTGTCCATGTACAGTGGGGAGAACAAGTTTTTGATACACTGTCGATTTTGCAGGTTTTCCTACTCACAAAGCATGTAGAGGTCTGTCATTTTTATCATAGGTACATTTCAACTGTGAGAGACGGAATCTAAAACAAAAATCCAGAAAATCACATTGTATGATTTTTAAGTAATTAATTTGCATTTTATTGTATGACATAAGTATTTGATCACCTACCAACCAGTTAGAATTCCGGCTCTCACAGACCTGTTAGTTTTTCTTCAAGAAGCCCTCCTGTTCTCCACTCATTACCTGTATTAACTGCACCTGTTTGAACTCGTTACCTGTATAAAAGACACCTGTCTACACACTCAATCAAACAGACTCCAACCTCTCCACAATGGCCAAGTTCAGAGAGCTGTGTAAAGACATCAGGGATAAAATTGTAGACCTGCACAAGGCTGGGATGGACTACAGGACAATAGGCAAGCAGCTTGGTGAGAAGGCAACAACTGTTGGCGCAATTGTTAGAAAATGGAAGAAGTTCAAGATGACGGTCAATCATCCTCGGTCTGGGGCTCCATGCAAAATCTCACCTCGTGGGGCATCAATGATCATGAGGAAGGTGAGGGATCAGCCCAGAACTACACGGCAGGACCTGGTCAATGACCTGAAGAGAGCTGGGACCACAGTCTCAAAGAAAACCATTAGTAACACACTACGCCGTCATGGATTAAAATCCTGCAGCGCACGCAAGGTCCCCCTGCTCAAGCCAGCGCATGTCCAGGCCTGTCTGAAGTTTGCCAATGACCATCTGGATGATCCAGAGGAGGAATGGGAGAAGGTCATGTGGTCTGATGAGACAAAAATAGAGCTTTTTGGTCTAAACTCCACTCGCCGTGTTTGGAGGAAGAAGAAGGATGAGTACAACCCCAAGAACACTATCCCAACCGTGAAGAATGGAGGTGGAAACATCATTCTTTGGGGATGCTTTTCTGCAAAGGGGACAGAACGACTGCACCGTATTGAGGGGAGGATGGATGGGGCCATGTATCGTGAGATACTGAGGCCTTCCCTCAGTAAGAGCATTGAAGATGGGTCGTGGCTGGGTCTTCCAGCATGACAACGACCCGAAACACACAGCCAGGGCAACTAAGGAGTGGCTCAATAAGAAGCATCTCAAGGTCCTGGAGTGGCCTAGCCAGTCTCCAGACCTGAACCCAATAGAAAATCTTTGGAGGGAGCTGAAAGTCCGTATTGCCCAGCGACAGCCCCGAAACCTGAAGGATCTGGAGAAGGTCTGTATGGAGGAATGGGCCAAAATCCCTGCTGCAGTGTGTGCAAACCTGGTCAAGACCTACAGGAAGCGTATGATCTCTGTAATTGCAAACAATGGTTTCTGTACCAAATATTAAGTTCTGCTTTTCTGATGTATCAAATACTTATGTCATGCAATAAAATGCTAATTAATTACTTAAAAATCATACAATGTGATTTTCTGGATTTTTGTTTTAGATTCCGTCTCTCACAGTTAAAATGTACCTATGATAAAAACAGACCTCTACATGCTTTGTAAGTAGGAAAACCTGCAAAATCGGCAGTGTATCAAATACTTGTTCTCCCCACTGTATGCTGATGAGTCAACCATATACGTATAAGCAACCAAAGCTAATGAAGTCACCAAAACCGATAACAAAGAGTTGCAGTCTGTTTTGGAATGGGTGGCCACTAATAAACTGGTCCTGAACATCTCTAAAACTAAGAGCATTGTATTTGCTACAAATCATTCCCTAAGTTCTAGACCTCAGCTGAATCTGGTAATGAATGGTGTGGCTGTTAAGTTAAGGAGACTAAATTACTTGGCGTTACCTTAGATTGTAAACTATCATGGTCAAAACATATAGATTCAATGGTTGTAAATACAGGGAGAGGTCTGTCCGTAATAAAGAGATGCTCTTCTTTTTTGACACCACACTCCAAAAAGCAAGTTCTGCAGGCTCTAGTTTTGTCTAATCTTGATTATTGTCCAGTCGTGTGGTCGAGTGCTGCAAGGAAAGACCTAGTTAAGCTGCAGCTGGCCCAGAACAGAGCGGCACGTCTTGCTCTTCATTGTAATCAGAGGGCTGATATAAATACTATGCATGCCAGTGTCTCTTGGCAAAGAGTTGAGGAGAGACTGACTGCATCACTTCTTCTTTTTATAAGAAACACTAATGTGTTGAAAATCCCAAATTGTTTGCATAGTCAACTTACACACAGCTCTGACACACACACTTACCCCACCAGACATGCCACCAGGGGTCTTTTCACAGTCCCCAAATCCAGAACAAATTCAAGAAAGCGTACAGTATTATATAGAGCCATTATTTCATGGAACTCCGTTCCATCTCATATTGCTCAAATAAACAGCAAACCTGGTTTAAAAAAACTGATAAAGCAACACCTCACGGCACAACGCTTCTCCCCTATTTTACCTAGATGTGCAACAGCTAATGGGGATCCTAATAAAATACAATCTTGGTTTTCCTCCCTTGCCACTGGAATTCACCTTCCTACAGTGAAGTAGTGCTGTTGGGGATTGCACTCCAGCTGCGGCACATTAAATAACTTCCTTTGTCCAATTCTGACCTCGGTGAAGCCATCAACCGGAAACCAGACTAAAGTCTGGCGGCGTTGGGGTGTCTAGTGACTGGGGCAGGAGTGAATGCACCAGGAGCCCTTAAATCAGACCTCTGCACGCCAGCGGCACAGGGCTATTATGGTCGCCAGCAGCTGGGACTTGAGTTGCAGCTGCTCTCGGCAGACCCCTGTGTGACTGAGCAGCCCTGTTTAGGAGCCACACTGCTTACCCCAGCTGGGGAGAGGCCACCCCATCCTGGATAGGCTACCGCACCTATCGGGAGTTCCACTCAGCGGTCTAATAATTCCCCTGAAACTGGCGACATGGTACATCAGAACTCTTTTGGACACTGACGATAATAAAAATAGACCCCATGGGAGAACAGCTTTGATTGCTGCAGAACTAAGGAGCTACAACATTGACATTGCTGCCCTGAGTGAGACCAGGTTCCTGGATGAAGGTTCTCTGAAAGAGGAGGGAGAAGGCTACACCTTCTTCTGGAAAGGTTACCCTCTTGGTGGACAACATCAGCACAGTGTGGGACTGGCAATTAAGAACAGCCTTTTACCCAGCCTCACCGAAACACCTGTTGGCATAAGTGAAAGATTCATGTCTCTCCGTATCCCCCGAGCCAAGATGTGTTATGCTGCTCTTCTCAGTGCAAATGCACCAACGTTACCATCTGAAAATGAGGCAAAGGACTGCTCACTAGATGAGGCCCTTCACCGCATCCCCGGGAACGGCAAGATCTTTCTGCTGGGTGACTTCAACGCTAGGGTGGGACAGAACAACAGGATATGGAGCGGAGTGCTGGGTAGGCATGGTGTTGGCCAGGTCAATGAGAACGGCATGAGTCTGCTAACTCTATGTGCCATGCTCGATCTCATTGTCACTAACACCTTGTTCCAGCAGAACAACAAATATAAAACATAATAGATGCACCCACGCTCCAAACACTGGCACCTGATCGACTACGTCATAGTGAGACGTTCTGACACTAATGACGTCCTGCTGACACGTGCCATGAGGGGTGCAGAATGCTGGACAGATCACTGTATGATACAGGCTAAACTCCAGGTGAGAATACGTCCCTCCCAACACCTGCAGAAGTCCAGTAAGAGGCGTCTGCACTGTACCCGGCTTGAGAAAGCTGCAGTAAGGGACGAGTTCTGTCGCTCTTTTGCTGAAAGGCTGAGGGAGACCAAGCCTCTTCTGAGCGCAGAGGACCCCATGGACCAGAAGTGGGCATCTATTAGCTCAGTGCTCTATCAGGCAGCAGCCCACTCCATTGGCTACAGAGGTAGGAAACATCAGGACTGGTTCGATGAGAACTCTGACACCGTCACAGCCTTACTGGACAATATGCACAAAGCGCACAGGGCTACTCTCAACAGCCCCCCATCTGCTACCCTCAGCAAGGAATGGTGTGCATCGCGCAAGGACATGCAAACAACCTTGCACGCTCTGAAGGACGAATGATGGCAGAATAAGATATATGCCAACAAAAATGTCATGCACAATTTCTACAACTCAACTAAAGCTATCTATGGCCCTAGAAGTCGCTCCATCACTCCCTGAAAACAGCTGATGGTCTGACTCTCTAGAAGGACCAAAACCAGATCCTGATGCGGTGGGATGACCACTTTGAAGCACTACTCAATCAGCACTCTCCTACAGACCACTCCATCCTGGAAGAACTGCCTGTCCATCTACCCATTCAAGACCTCAACCATTCGCCAACCTTCCAAGAGGTGTTATCAGCTATCCGTTCCGTCAAGAACAACAAGACTCCTGGCGCTGACAGCATCCCGGCAGAGCTACTTAAGAAGGGAGATTAGTTCTGCACCAGAATGCTCCACCAGTACATCACTGAGGTTTGGGACCGGGAGATCGTCCCCCAACAGTGGCGGGATGCAAACATTGTTACAATCTAGAAGAACAAGGGTGACAAGTCCATCTGCGGCAACAGCTGGGATATATCCCTTCTGGCTGTTGCCGGCAAGGTCCTGGCCAAGGTGATGCTACACAGGCTGGTGAACAACGTCACAGAGGAACTGCTGCCAGAGTCAGAATGAGGCTTCAGAAAGAACAGGAGTACGGCCGACATGATATTCACGGCATGGCAACTCCAGGAGAAGTGCAGTGAACAACATCAGGACCTTTTCATTGCCTTCATCGACCTTTCCAAGGCCTTCGACACTGTGAGCAGGGAACTACTATGGGGCATTCTACTCACGTATCTGTCCAGACAAATCTGTCAACATCCTTTGCCAGTTTCATGATGGGATGATGGCTCGGGTGGCCATAGGAGGGCAGGAGTCAGTGCCCTTTGGAGTAAGCATCGGTGTGAGGCAGGGGTGTGTGCACCTGTACTCTTTAACATCTTTCTCATCTTTCTGGTGGACTTCAGGCTGGATGGAAACCTATTCAACATTAGGAGGCTCCAAGCAACCACCAAGGTTTTGACGGAGTGGGTTCTTGAGCTGCAGTATGCTGATGACTGTGCTCTTGTGGCCCACACTCCAGAACACCTTCAGTCCGTCCTTGTAGCGGCTGTGAGGGTCTATAGCAGGATGGAACTGTCTATCAACACCACCAAGACAGAGGTGGTCTGCCAATGGAGATCCAGCCCTCCACCCACCATGCCTGTCTTCACCATTGAACACAAATCACTGGCAACAGTCTCGTTCTTTACAGCTGTTCTATCAAGCCGTCTGCATCGCCACACTTCTTTACAGCTGTTCTATCAAGCCGTCTGCATCGCCACACTTCTTTACAGCTGTTCTATCAAGCCGTCTGCATCGCCACACTTCTTTACAGCTGTTCTATCAAGCCGTCTGCATCGCCACACTTCTTTACAGCTGTTCTATCAAGCCGTCTGCATCGCCACAATTCTTTACAGCTGTTCTATCAAGCCGTCTGCATCGCCACACTTCTTTACAGCTGTTCTATCAAGCCGTCTGCATCACCACACTTCTTTACAGCTGTTCTATCAAGCCGTCTGCATCACCACACTTCTTTACAGCTGTTCTATCAAGCCATCTGCATCGCCACACTTCTTTACAGCTGTTCTATCAAGCCGTCTGCATCGCCACACTTCTTTACAGCTGTTCTATCAAGCCGTCTGCATCACCACACTTCTTTACAGCTGTTCTATCAAGCCGTCTGCATCACCACACTTCTTTACAGCTGTTCTATCAAGCCGTCTGCATCGCCACACTTCTTTACAGCTGTTCTATCAAGCCGTCTGCATCACCACACTTCTTTACAGCTGTTCTATCAAGCCGTCTGCATCGCCACACTTCTTTACAGCTGTTCTATCAAGCCGTCTGCATCGCCACACTTCTTTACAGCTGTTCTATCAAGCCGTCTGCATCGCCACACTTCTTTACAGCTGTTCTATCAAGCCGTCTGCATCGCCACACTTCTTTACAGCTGTTCTATCAAGCCGTCTGCATCGCCACACTTCTTTACAGCTGTTCTATCAAGCCGTCTGCATCGCCACACTTCTTTACAGCTGTTCTATCAAGCCGTCTGCATCGCCCACACTTCTTTACAGCTGTTCTATCAAGCCGTCTGCATCACCACACTTCTTTACAGCTGTTCTATCAAGCAGTCTGCATCACCACACTTCTTTACAGCTGTTCTATCAAGCCGTCTGCATCACCACACTTCTTTACAGCTGTTCTATCAAGCCGTCTGCATCGCCGCACTTCTTTACAGCTGTTCTATCAAGCTGTCTGCATCGCCACACTTCTTTACAGCTGTTCTATCAAGCCGTCTGCATCGCCACACTTCTTTACAGCTGTTCTATCAAGCCGTCTGCATCACCACACTTCTTTACAGCTGTTCTATCAAGCCGTCTGCATCACCACACTTCTTTACAGCTGTTCTATCAAGCCGTCTGCATCACCACACTTCTTTACAGCTGTTCTATCAAGCCGTCTGCATCGCCACACTTCTTTACAGCTGTTCTATCAAGCCGTCTGCATCACCACACTTCTTTACAGCTGTTCTATCAAGCCGTCTGCATCGCCACACTTCTTTACAGCTGTTCTATCAAGCCGTCTGCATCACCACACTTCTTTACAGCTGTTCTATCAAGCCGTCTGCATCGCCACACTTCTTTACAGCTGTTCTATCAAGCCGTCTGCATCGCCACACTTCTTTACAGCTGTTCTATCAAGCCGTCTGCATCGCCACACTTCTTTACAGCTGTTCTATCAAGCCGTCTGCATCACCACACTTCTTTACAGCTGTTCTATCAAGCCGTCTGCATCGCCACACTTCTTTACAGCTGTTCTATCAAGCCGTCTGCATCGCCACACTTCTTTACAGCTGTTCTATCAAGCCGTCTGCATCGCCACACTTCTTTACAGCTGTTCTATCAAGCCGTCTGCATCGCCACACTTCTTTACAGCTGTTCTATCAAGCCGTCTGCATCGCCACACTTCTTTACAGCTGTTCTATCAAGCCGTCTGCATCACCACACTTCTTTACAGCTGTTCTATCAAGCCGTCTGCATCGCCACACTTCTTTACAGCTGTTCTATCAAGCCGTCTGCATCGCCACACTTCTTTACAGCTGTTCTATCAAGCCGTCTGCATCGCCACACTTCTTTACAGCTGTTCTATCAAGCCGTCTGCATCGCCACACTTCTTTACAGCTGTTCTATCAAGCCGTCTGCATCGCCACACTTCTTTACAGCTGTTCTATCAAGCCGTCTGCATCGCCACACTTCTTTACAGCTGTTCTATCAAGCCGTCTGCATCGCCACACTTCTTTACAGCTGTTCTATCAAGCCGTCTGCATCGCCACACTTCTTTACAGCTGTTCTATCAAGCCGTCTGCATCACCACACTTCTTTACAGCTGTTCTATCAAGCCGTCTGCATCGCCACACTTCTTTACAGCTGTTCTATCAAGCCGTCTGCATCGCCACACTTCTTTACAGCTGTTCTATCAAGCCGTCTGCATCGCCCACACTTCTTTACAGCTGTTCTATCAAGCCGTCTGCATCGCCACACTTCTTTACAGCTGTTCTATCAAGCCGTCTGCATCACCACACTTCTTTACAGCTGTTCTATCAAGCCGTCTGCATCGCCACACTTCTTTACAGCTGTTCTATCAAGCCGTCTGCATCGCCACACTTCTTTACAGCTGTTCTATCAAGCCGTCTGCATCGCCACACTTCTTTACAGCTGTTCTATCAAGCCGTCTGCATCACCACACTTCTTTACAGCTGTTCTATCAAGCCGTCTGCATCGCCACACTTCTTTACAGCTGTTCTATCAAGCCGTCTGCATCGCCACACTTCTTTACAGCTGTTCTATCAAGCCGTCTGCATCACCACACTTCTTTACAGCTGTTCTATCAAGCCGTCTGCATCGCCACACTTCTTTACAGCTGTTCTATCAAGCCGTCTGCATCGCCACACTTCTTTACAGCTGTTCTATCAAGCCGTCTGCATCGCCACACTTCTTTACAGCTGTTCTATCAAGCCGTCTGCATCGCCACACTTCTTTACAGCTGCATCGCCACACTTCTTGGCTGTTCACACTTCTTTACAGCCGTCTGCATCGCCACACTTCTTTACAGCTGTTCTATCAAGCTGTCTGCATCAAGCACTTCTTTACAGCTGTTCTATCAAGCCTGCATCGCCACACTTCTTTACAGCTGTTCTATCAAGCCGTCTGCATCGCCACACACTTCTTTACAGCTGTTCTATCTTTAAGCCGTCTGCATCTGCATCACCACACTTCTTTACAGCTGTTCTATCAAGCCGTCTGCATCACCACACTTCTTTACAGCTGTTCTATCAAGCCGTCTGCATCACCACACTTCTTTACAGCTGTTCTATCAAGCCGTCTGCATCGCCACACTTCTTTACAGCTGTTCTATCAAGCCGTCTGCATCGCCACACTTCTTTACAGCTGTTCTATCAAGCCGTCTGCATCGCCACACTTCTTTACAGCTGTTCTATCAAGCCGTCTGCATCGCCACACTTCTTTACAGCTGTTCTATCAAGCCGTCTGCATCGCCACTTCTTTACAGCTGTTCTATCAAGCCGTCTGCATCGCCACACTTCTTTACAGCTGTATCTATCTTTACAGCGTCTGCATCGCCACACTTCTTTACAGCTGTTCTATCAAGCCGTCTGCATCGCCACACTTCTTTACAGCTGTTCTATCAAGCCGTCTGCATCGCCACACTTCTTTACAGCTGTTCTATCAAGCCGTCTGCATCGCCACACTTCTTTACAGCTGTTCTATCAAGCCGTCTGCATCACCACACTTCTTTACAGCTGTTCTATCAAGCCGTCTGCATCGCCACACTTCTTTACAGCTGTTCTATCAAGCCGTCTGCATCGCCACACTTCTTTACAGCTGTTCTATCAAGCCGTCTGCAACCACACTTCTTTACAGCTGTTCTATCAAGCCGTCTGCATCGCCACACTTCTTTACAGCTGTTCTATCAAGCCGTCTGCATCGCCACACTTCTTTACAGCTGTTCTATCAAGCCGTCTGCATCGCCACACTTCTTTACAGCTGTTCTATCAAGCCGTCTGCATCGCCACACTTCTTTTACAGCTGTTCTATCAAGCCGTCTGCATCGCCACACTTCTTTACAGCTGTTCTATCAAGCCGTCTGCATCACCACACTTCTTTACAGCTGTTCTATCAAGCCGTCTGCATCGCCACACTTCTTTACAGCTGTTCTACAGCCTCTTCTATCAGCTGCCAAGTCTGCATCGCCACACTTCTTTACAGCTGTTCTATCAAGCCGTCTGCATCGCCACACTTCTTTACAGCTGTTCTATCAAGCTGTCTGCATCGCCACACTTCTTTACAGCTGTTCTATCAAGCCGTCTGCATCGCCACACTTCTTTACAGCTGTTCTATCAAGCCGTCTGCCACACTTCTTTACAGCTGTTCTGCATCAAGCCGTCTGCATCGCATCGCCACACTTCTTTACAGCTGTTCTATCAAGCCGTCTGCATCGCCACACTTCTTTACAGCTGTTCTATCAAGCCGTCTGCAAGCCTTCTTTGCATCAAGCCGTCTGCATCGCCACTTCTTTACAGCTGTTCTATCAAGCCGTCTGCATCGCCACACTTCTTTACAGCTGTTCTATCAAGCCGTCTGCATCGCCACACTTCTTTACAGCTGTTCTATCAAGCCGTCTGCATCGCCACACTTCTTTACAGCTGTTCTATCAAGCCGTCTGCATCGCCACACTTCTTTACAGCTGTTCTATCAAGCCGTCTGCATCGCCACACTTCTTTACAGCTGTTCTATCAAGCCGTCTGCATCGCCACACTTCTTTCAGCTGTTCTATCAAGCCGTCTGCATCGCCACACTTCTTTACAGCTGTTCTATCAAGCCGTCTGCATCGCCACACTTCTTTACAGCTGTTCTATCAAGCCGTCTGCATCGCCACACTTCTTTCTGTTCTATCAAGCTGCCACACTTCTTTACTATCAAGCCGTCTGCATCGCCACACTTCTTTACAGCTGTTTCTATCAAGCCGTCTGCATCGCCACACTTCTTTACAGCTGTTCTATCAAGCCGTCTGCATCGCCACACTTCTTTACAGCTGTTCTATCAAGCCGTCTGCATCGCCACACTTCTTTACAGCTGTTCTATCAAGCCGTCTGCATCGCCACACTTCTTTACAGCTGTTCTATCAAGCCGTCTGCATCGCCACACTTCTTTACAGCTGTTCTATCAAGCCGTCTGCATCGCCACACTTCTTTACAGCTGTTCTATCAAGCCGTCTGCATCGCCACACTTCTTTACAGCTGTTCTATCAAGCCGTCTGCATCGCCACACTTCTTTACAGCTGTTCTATCAAGCCGTCTGCATCGCCACACTTCTTTACAGCTGTTCTATCAAGCCGTCTGCATCGCCACACTTCTTTACAGCTGTTCTATCAAGCCCGTCTGCATCGCCACACTTCTTTACAGCTGTTCTATCAAGCCGTCTGCATCGCCACACTTCTTTACAGCTGTTCTATCAAGCCGTCTGCATCGCCACACTTCTTTACAGCTGTTCTATCAAGCCGTCTGCATCGCCACACTTCTTTACAGCTGTTCTATCAAGCCGTCTGTTCTACAGCTGTTCTATCAAGCCGTCTGCATCGCCACACTTCTTTACAGCTGTTCTATCAAGCCGTCTGCATCGCCACACTTCTTTACAGCTGTTCTATCAAGCCGTCTGCATCGCCACACTTCTTTACAGCTGTTCTATCAAGCCGTCTGCATCGCCACACTTCTTTACAGCTGTTCTATCAAGCCGTCTGCATCGCCACACTTCTTTACAGCTGTTCTATCAAGCCGTCTGCATCGCACTTCTTTACAGCTGTTCATCAGCCGTCTTCGCCACACTTCTTTACAGCTGTTCTATCAAGCCGTCTGCATCACCACACTTCTTTACAGCTGTTCTATCAAGCCGTCTGCATCGCCACACTTCTTTACAGCTGTTCTATCAAGCCGTCTGCATCGCCACACTTCTTTACAGCTGTTCTATCAAGCCGTCTGCATCGCCACACTTCTTTACAGCTGTTCTATCAACGTTGCATCGCCACACTTCTTTACAGCTGTTCTATCAAGCCGTCTGCATCGCACTTCTTTACACTTCGTCTGCATCGCCACACTTCTTTACAGCTGTTCTATCAAGCCGTCTGCATCGCCACACTTCTTTACAGCTGTTCTATCAAGCCGTCTGCATCGCCACACTTCTTTACAGCTGTTCTATCAAGCCGTCTGCATCGCCACACTTCTTTACAGCTGTTCTATCAAGCCGTCTGCATCGCCACACTTCTTTACAGCTGTTCTATCAAGCCGTCTGCATCGCCACACTTCTTTACAGCTGTTCTATCAAGCCGTCTGCATCGCCACACTTCTTTACAGCTGTTCTATCAAGCCGTCTGCATCGCCACACTTCTTTACAGCTGTTCTATCAAGCCGTCTGCATCACCACACTTCTTTACAGCTGTTCTATCAAGCCGTCTGCATCGCCACACTTCTTTACAGCTGTTCTATCAAGCCGTCTGCATCGCCACACTTCTTTACAGCTGTTCTATCAAGCCGTCTGCATCGCCACACTTCTTTACAGCTGTTCTATCAAGCCGTCTGCATCGCCACACTTCTTTACAGCTGTTCTATCAAGCCGTCTGCATCGCCACACTTCTTTACAGCTGTTCTATCAAGCCGTCTGCATCACCACACTTCTTTACAGCTGTTCTATCAAGCCGTCTGCATCGCCACACTTCTTTACAGCTGTTCTATCAAGCCGTCTGCATCGCCACACTTCTTTACAGCTGTTCTATCAAGCCGTCTGCATCGCCACACTTCTTTACAGCTGTTCTATCAAGCCGTCTGCATCGCCACACTTCTTTACAGCTGCTATGTTCATATCACAGCCGTCTGCATCGCCACACTTCTTTACAGCTGTTCTATCAAGCCGTCTGCATCGCCACACTTCTTTACAGCTGTTCTATCAAGCCGTCTGCATCGCCACACTTCTTTACAGCTGTTCTATCAAGCCGTCTGCATCGCCACACTTCTTTACAGCTGTTTCTGCATCGCCAGCTTCTTTACAGCTGTTCTATCAAGCCGTCTGCATCGCCACACTTCTTTACAGCTGTTCTATCAAGCCGTCTGCATCGCCACACTTCTTTACAGCTGTTCTATCAAGCCGTCTGCATCGCCACACTTCTTTACAGCTGTTCTATCAAGCCGTCTGCATCGCCACACTTCTTTACAGCTGTTCTATCAAGCCGTCTGCATCGCCACACTTCTTTACAGCTGTTCTATCGCCATCAGCCGTCCACACACTTCTTTACAGCTGTTCTATCAAGCCGTCTGCATCGCCAAGCCGTACAGCTGTTCTATCAAGCCGTCTGCATCGCCACACTTCTTTACAGCTGTTCTATCAAGCCGTCTGCATCGCCACACTTCTTTACAGCTGTTCTATCAAGCCGTCTGCATCGCCACACTTCTTTACAGCTGTTCTATCAGCCGTCTGCATCGCCACACTTCTTTACAGCTGTTCTATCAAGCCGTCTGCATCGCCACACTTCTTTACAGCTGTTCTATCAAGCCGTCTGCATCGCCACACTTCTTTACAGCTGTTCTATCAAGCCGTCTCTGCATCGCATCCACACTTCTTTACAGCTGTTCTATCAAGCCGTCTGCATCGCCACACTTCTTTACAGCTGTTTTATCAAGCCGTCTGCATCGCCACACTTCTTTACAGCTGTTCTATCAAGCCGTCTGCATCACCACACTTCTTTACAGCTGCATCTTTACAGCTGTTCCTGTCTGCATCGCACACTTCTTACAGCTGTTCTATCAAGCCGTCTGCATCGCCACACTTCTTTACAGCTGTTCTTCTGCATCAAGCCGTCTGCATCTTTGCAAGCCGTCGCCACACTTCTTTACAGCTGTTCTATCAAGCCGTCTGCATCGCCACACTTCTTTACAGCTGTTCTATCAAGCTGCATCTTCTTTGCATCAAGCCGTCCATCGCCACACACTTCTTTACAGCTGTTCTATCAAGCCGTCTGCATCGCCCACACTTCTTTACAGCTGTTCTATCAAGCCGTTCTATCACTTCTTTACAGCTGTTCTATGCATCGCCACACTTCTTTACAGCTGTTCTATCAAGCCGTCTGCATCGCCACACTTCTTTACAGCTGTTCTATCAAGCCGTCTGCATCGCCACACTTCACATCAAGCCGTCTGCATCGCCACACTTTACAGCTGTTCTATCAAGCCTGTTTATCAAGCCGTCTGCATCGCCACACTTCTTTACAAGCCGTCTCTATCATCGCATCGCCACACTTCTTTACAGCTGTTCTATCAAGCGTCGTCTGCATCGCCACACTTCTTTACAGCTGTTCTATCAAGCCGTCTGCATCGCCACACTTCTTTACAGCTGTTCTATCAAGCCGTCTGCATCAGCCACACTTCTTTACAGCTGTTCTATCAAGCCGTCTGCATCGCCACACTTCTTTACAGCTGTTCTATCAAGCCGTCTGCATCGCCACACTTTCTTTATCAAGCCGTTGCTCGCCACACTTCTTTACAGCTGTTCTATCAAGCCGTCTGCATCCCACACTTCTTTACAGCTGTTCTATCAAGCCGTCTGCATCGCCACACACTTCTTTACAGCTGTTCTATCAAGCCGTCTGCATCGCCACACTTCTTTACAGCTGTTCTATCAAGCCGTCTGCATCGCCACACTTCTTTACAGCTGTTCTATCAAGCCGTCTGCATCGCCACACTTCTTTACAGCTGTTCTATCAAGCCGTCTGCATCGCCACACTTCTTTACAGCTGTTCTATCAAGCCGTCTGCATCGCCACACTTCTTTACAGCTGTTCTATCAAGCCGTCTGCATCGCCACACTTCTTTACAGCTTGTTCTATCAAGCCGTCTGCATCGCCACATCTTCTTTACAGCTGTTCTATCAAGCCGTCTGCATCGCCACACTTCTTTACAGCTGTTTATCAAGCCGTCTTCTATCTTTACAGCTGTTCTATCAAGCCGTCTGCATCGCCACACTTCTTTACAGCTGTTCTATCAAGCCGTCTGCATCACCACACTTCTTTACAGCTGTTCTATCAAGCCGTCTGCATCGCCACACTTTCTTACAGCTGTTCTATCAAGCCGTCTGCATCGCCACACTTCTTTACAGCTGTTCTATCAAGCCGTCTGTCTGCTGTTCTATCAATGCATCGCACACTTCTTTACAGCTGTTCTATCAAGCCGTCTGCATCGCCACACTTCTTTCTGCATCTGCCACACTTCTTTACAGCTGTTCTATCAAGCCGTCTGCATCGCCACACTTCTATCAAGCCGTTCTATCAAGCCATCTGCATCACCACACTTCTTTACAGCTGTTCTATCAAGCCGTCTGCATCGCCACACTTCTTTACAGCTGTTCTATCAAGCCGTCTGCATCACCACACTTCTTTACAGCTGTTCTATCAAGCCGTCTGCATCGCCACACTTCTTTACAGCTGTTCTATCAAGCCGTCTGCATCGCCACACTTCTTTACAGCTGTTCTATCAAGCCGTCTGCATCGCCACACTTCTTTACAGCTGTTCTATCAAGCCGTCTGCATCGCACCACACTTCTTTACAGCTGTTCTATCAAGCGTCTGCATCGCCACACTTCTTTACAGCTGTTCTATCAAGCCGTCTGCATCACCACACTTCTTTACAGCTGTTCTATCAAGCCGTCTGCATCGCCACACTTCTTTACAGCTGTTCTATCAAGCCGTCTGCATCACCACACTTCTTTACAGCTGTTCTATCAAGCCGTCTGCATCGCCACACTTCTTTACAGCTGTTCTATCAAGCCGTCTGCATCGCCACACTTCTTTACAGCTGTTCTATCATCAGCCGTCTGCATCGCCACACTTCTTTACAGCTGTTCTATCAAGCCGTCTGCATCGCCACACTTCTTTACAGCTGTTCTATCAAGCCGTCTGCATCGCCACACTTCTTTACAGCTGTTCTATCAAGCCGTCTGCATCGCCACACTTCTTTACAGCTGTTCTATCAAGCCGTCTGCATCACCACACTTCTTTACAGCTGTTCTATCAAGCCGTCTGCATCGCCACACTTCTTTACAGCTGTTCTATCAAGCCGTCTGCATCGCCACACTTCTTTACAGCTGTTCTATCAAGCCGTCTGCATCGCCACACTTCTTTACAGCTGTTCTATCAAGCCGTCTGCATCGCCACACTTCTTTACAGCTTCTATTACAGCTGTTCTGCAGCCGTCTGCATCGCCACACTTCTTTACAGCTGTTCTATCAAGCCGTCTGCATCGCCACACTTCTTTACAGCTGTTCTATCAAGCCGTCTGCATCGCCACACTTCTTTACAGCTGTTCTATCACAGCGTTCTGCATCTGCCACACTTCTTTACAGCTGTTCTATCAAGCCGTCTGCATCACCACACTTCTTTACAGCTGTTTATCAGCGTCTGCATCGCCACACTTCTTTACAGCTGTTCTATCAAGCCGTCTGCATCACCACACTTCTTTACAGCTGTTCTATCAAGCCGTCTGCATCGCCACACTTCTTTACAGCTGTTCTATCAAGCCGTCTGCATCGCCACACTTCTTTACAGCTGTTCTATCAAGCCGTCTGCATCGCCACACTTCTTTACAGCTGTTCTATCAAGCCGTCTGCATCGCCACACTTCTTTACAGCTGTTCTATCAAGCCGTCTGCATCACCACACTTCTTTACAGCTGTTCTATCAAGCCGTCTGCATCGCCACACTTCTTTACAGCTGTTCTATCAAGCCGTCTGCATCGCCACACTTCTTTACAGCTGTTCTATCAAGCCGTCTGCATCGCCACACTTCTTTACAGCTGTTCTATCAAGCCGTCTGCATCGCCACACTTCTTTACAGCTGTTCTATCAAGCCGTCTGCATCGCCACACTTCTTTACAGCTGTTCTATCAAGCCGTCTGCATCGCCACACTTCTTTACAGCTGTTCTATCAAGCCGTCTGCATCGCCACACACTTCTTTACAGCTGTTCTATCAAGCCGTCTGCATCGCCACACTTCTTTACAGCTGTTCTATCAAGCCGTCTGCATCGCCACACTTCTTACAGCTGTTCTATCAAGCCGTCTGCATCGCCACACTTCTTTACAGCTGTTCTATCAAGCCGTCTGCATCGCCACACTTCTTTACACTATCAAGCCGTCTGCATCGCCACACTTCTTTACAGCTGTTCAAGCCGTCTGCATCGCCACACTTCTTTACAGCTGTTCTATCAAGCCGTCTGCATCGCCACACTTCTTTACAGCTGTTCTATCAAGCCGTCTGCATCGCCACACTTCTTTACAGCTGTTCTATCAAGCCGTCTGCATCGCCACACTTCTTTACAGCTGTTCTATCAAGCCGTCTGCATCGCCACACTTCTTTACAGCTGTTCTATCAAGCCGTCTGCATCGCCACACTTCTTTACAGCTGTTCTATCAAGCCGTCTGCATCGCCACTTCTTTACACTGTTCTTTACAGCTGTTCTATCAAGCCGTCTGCATCGCATCGCCACACTTCTTTACAGCTGTTCTATCAAGCCGTCTGCATCGCCACACTTCTTTACAGCTGTTTCTATCAAGCCGTCTGCATCACCACACTTCTTTACAGCTGTTCTATCAAGCCGTCTGCATCGCCACACTTCTTTACAGCTGTTTACAGCTGTTCTATCAAGCTGTCTGCGTCTGCATCACCACACTTCTTTACAGCTGTTCTATCAAGCCGTCTGCATCGCCACACTTCTTTACAGCTGTTCTATCAAGCCGTCTGCATCACCACACTTCTTTACAGCTGTTCTATCAAGCCGTCTGCATCGCCACACTTCTTTACAGCTGTTCTATCAAGCCGTCTGCATCACCACACTTCTTTACAGCTGTTCTATCAAGCCGTCTGCATCGCCACACTTCTTTACAGCTGTTCTATCAAGCCGTCTGCATCACCACACTTCTTTACAGCTGTTCTATCAAGCCGTCTGCATCGCCACACTTCTTTACAGCTGTTCTATCAAGCCGTCTGCATCGCCACACTTCTTTACAGCTGTTCTATCAAGCCGTCTGCATCGCCACACTTCTTTACAGCTGTTCTCAAGCCGTCTGCAAGCCGTCTTTACAGCGGTTCTATCAAGCCGTCTGCATCGCCACACTTCTTTACAGCTGTTCTATCAAGCCGTCTGCATCGCCACACTTCTTTACAGCTGTTCTATCAAGCCGTCTGCATCGCCACACTTCTTTACAGCTGTTCTATCAAGCCGTCTGCATCGCCACACTTCTTTACAGCTGTTCTATCAAGCCGTCTGCATCGCCACACTTCTTTACAGCTGTTCTATCAAGCCGTCTGCATCGCCACACTTCTTTACAGCTGTTCTATCAAGCCGTCTGCATCGCCACACTTCTTTACAGCTGTTCTATCAAGCCGTCTGCATCGCCACACTTCTTTACAGCTGTTCTATCAAGCCGTCTGCATCGCCACACTTCTTTACAGCTGTTCTATCAAGCCGTCTGCATCGCCACACTTCTTTACAGCTGTTCTATCAAGCCGTCTGCATCGCCACACTTCTTTACAGCTGTTCTATCAAGCCGTCTGCATCGCCACACTTCTTTACAGCTGTTCTATCAAGCCGTCTGCATCACCACACTTCTTTACAGCTGTTCTATCAAGCCGTCTGCATCACCACATCAGCTGTTCCAGCACTTCACTTTTACAGCTGTTCTATCAAGCCGTCTGCATCGCCACACTTCTTTACAGCTGTTCTATCAAGCCGTCTGCATCGCCACACTTCTTTACAGCTGTTCTATCAAGCCGTCTGCATCACCACACTTCTTTACAGCTGTTCTATCAAGCCGTCTGCATCGCCACACTTCTTTACAGCTGTTCTATCAAGCCGTCTGCATCGCCACACTTCTTTACAGCTGTTCTATCAAGCCGTCTGCATCGCCACACACACTTACAGCTGTTCTATCAAGCCGTCTGCATCGCCACACTTCTTTACAGCTGTTCTATCAAGCCGTCTGCATCGCCACACTTCTTTACAGCTGTTCTATCAAGCCGTCTGCATCACCACACTTCTTTACAGCTGTTCTATCAAGCCGTCTGCATCACCACACTTCTTTACAGCTGTTCTATAAGCCGTCTGCATCGCCACACTTCTTTACAGCTGTTCTATCAAGCCGTCTGCATATCACAGCTGTTCTATCAAGCCGTCTGCATCGCCACACTTCTTTACAGCTGTTCTATCAAGCCGTCTGCATCGCCACACTTCTTTACAGCTGTTCTATCAAGCCGTCTGCATCGCCACACTTCTTTACAGCTGTTCTATCAAGCCGTCTGCATCGCCACACTTCTTTACAGCTGTTCTATCAAGCCGTCTGCATCGCCACACTTCTTTACAGCTGTTCTATCAAGCCGTCTGCATCACCACACTTCTTTACAGCTGTTCTATCAAGCCGTCTGCATCGCCACACTTCTTTACAGCTGTTCTATCAAGCCGTCTGCATCGCCACACTTCTTTACAGCTGTTCTATCAAGCCGTCTGCATCGCCACACTTCTTTACAGCTGTTCTATCAAGCCGTCTGCATCGCCACACTTCTTTACAGCTGTTCTATCAAGCCGTCTGCATCGCCACTTCTTTACAGCTGTTCTATCAAGCCGTCTGCATCGCCACACTTCTTTACAGCTGTTCTATCAAGCCGTCTGCATCGCCACACTTCTTTACAGCTGTTCTATCAAGCCGTCTGCATCGCCACACTTCTTTACAGCTGTTCTATCAAGCCGTCTGCATCCGTCCACACTTTCTTTACAGCTGTTCTATCAAGCCGTCTGCATCGCCACACTTCTTTCTGTTTTACAGCTCTGTTCTATCAAGTTCTATCAAGCCGTCTGCATCACCACACTTCTTTACAGCTGTTCTATCAAGCCGTTCTGCGTCTGCACTTCTTTACAGCTGTTCTATCAAGCCACACTTCTTTACAGCTGTTCTATCAAGCCGTCTGCATCGCCACACTCTTTACAGCTGTTCTATCAAGCCGTCTGCATCGCCACACTTCTTTACAGCTGTTCTATCACAGCTTTCTGTTCTATCAAGCCACACTTCTTTACAGCTGTTCTATCAAGCCGTCTGCATCGCCACACTTCTTTTACAGCTGTTCTATCAAGCCGTCTGCATCGCCACACTTCTTTACAGCTGTTCTATCAAGCCGTCTGCATCGCCACACTTCTTTACAGCTGTTCTATCAAGCCGTCTGCATCGTACAGCTGTTCTATCAAGCCACTTCTTTCAGCTTTACAGCTGCATCTTTACACACTTTCTTTCTATCAAGCCGTCTGCATCGCCACACTTCTTTACAGCTGTTCTATCAAGCCGTCTGCATCACCACACTTCTTTACAGCTGTTCTATCAAGCCGTCTGCATCGCCACACTTCTTTACAGCTGTTCTATCAAGCCGTCTGCATCGCCACACTTCTTTACAGCTGTTCTATCAACTTCTTTACAGCTGTTCTATCTGCAGCCGTCTGCATCACCACACTTCTTTACAGCTGTGTTTCTATCAAGCCGTCTGCATCGCCACACTTCAGCTTTACACTTCTTTACAGCTGTTCTATCAAGCGTCTGCATCGCCCACACTTCTTTACAGCTGTTCTATCAAGCCGTCTGCATCGCCACACTTCTTTACAGCTGTTCTATCAAGCCGTCTGCATCGCCACACTTCTTTACAGCTGTTCTATCAAGCCGTCTGCATCGCCACACTTCTTTACAGCTGTCTATCAATCTGCATCGCCACACTTCTTTACAGCTGTTCTATCAAGCCGTCTGCATCGCCACACTTCTTTACAGCTGTTCTATCAAGCCGTCTGCATCACCACACTTCTTTCAGCTGTTTAGCCGTCTGCATGTTCTTTATCAAGCCGTCTGCATCGCCCACACTTCTTTACAGCTGTTCTATCAAGCCGTCTGCATCGCCACACTTCTTTACAGCTGTTCTATCAAGCCGTCTGCATCGCCACACTTCTTTACAGCTGTTCTATCAAGCCGTCTGCATCGCCACACTTCTTTACAGCTGTTCTATCAAGCGTGCATCAGTTCTATCAAGCCGTCCACATCGCCACACTTCTTTACAGCTGTTCTATCAAGCCGTCTGCATCGCCACACTTCTTTACAGCTGTTCTATCAAGCGTCTGCATGCATTCTTTGCAGCTGTTCTATCAAGCCGTCTGCACACACTTACAGCTGTTCTTCAAGCCGTCTGCATCGCTGTTCTATCAAGCCGTCTGCATCGCCACACTTCTTTACAGCTGTTCTATCAAGCCGTCTGCATCGCCACACTTCTTTACAGCTGTTCTATCAAGCCGTCTGCCACATCATCGTCTGCCACCACACTTCTTTACAGCTGTTCTATCAAGCCGTCTGCATCGCCACACTTCTTTACAGCTGTTCTATCAAGCCGTCTGCATCACCACACTTCTTTACAGCTGTTCTATCAAGCCGTCTGCATCACCCGTCTGTTCTATCGCCCACACTTCTTTACAGCTGTTCTATCAAGCAAGCCGTCTGCATCACCACACTTCTTTACAGCTGTTCTATCAAGCCGTCTGCATCGCCACACTTCTTTACAGCTGTTCTATCAAGCCGTCTGCATCGCCACACTTCTTTACAGCTGTTCTATCAAGCCGTCTGCATCGCCACACTTCTTTACAGCTGTTCTATCAAGCCGTCTGCATCGCCACACTTCTTTACAGCTGTTCTATCAAGCCGTCTGCCATCGCCACACTTCTTTCACCACAGCTGTTCTATCAAGCCGTCTGCATCGCTTCACAGCTGTTCTATTACAGCTGCATTCTTTACAGCTGTTCTATCAAGCCGTCTGCATCAAGCCACACTTCTTTACAGCTGTTCTATCAAGCCGTCTGCATCGCCACACTTCTTTACAGCTGTTCTATCAAGCCGTCTGCATCGCCACACTTCTTTACAGCTGTTTCTATCAAGCCGTCTGCATCGCCACACTTCTTTACAGCTGTTCTATCAAGCCGTCTGCATCGCCACACTTCTTTACAGCTGTTCTATCAAGCCGTCTGCATCGCCACACTTCTTTACAGCTGTTCTATCAAGCCGTCTGCATCGCCACACTTCTTTACAGCTGTTCTATCAAGCCGTCTGCAGCCACACTTCTTTACAGCTGTTCTATCAAGCCGTCTGCATCACCACACTTCTTTACAGCTGTTCTATCAAGCCGTCTGCATCACCACACTTCTTTACAGCTGTTCTATCAAGCCGTCTGCATCGCCACACTTCAGGTGTTTACAGCTGTTCTATCAAGCCGTCTGCATCACCACACTTCTTTACAGCTGTTCTATCAAGCCGTCTGCATCGCCACACTTCTTTACAGCTGTTCTATCAAGTGTCTGCATCACCACACTTCTTTACAGCTGTTCTATCAAGCCGTCTGCATCGCCCACTTCTAGTTTACAGCTGTTCTATCAAGCCGTCTGCATCACCACACTTCTTTACAGCTGTTCTATCAAGCCGTCTGCATCGCCACACTTTCTTTACAGCTGTTCTATCAAGCCGTCTGCATCGCCACACTTCTTTACAGCTGTTCTATCAAGCCGTCTGCATCATCGCCACACTTCTTTACAGCTGTTCTATCAAGCCGTCTGCATCGCCACACTTCTTTACAGCTGTTCTATCAAGCCGTCTGCATCGCCACACTTCTTTACAGCTGTTCTATCAAGCCCGTCTGCCATCGCCACACTTCTTTACAGCTGTTCTATCAAGCCGTCTGCATCGCCACACTTCTTTACAGCTGTTCTATCAAGCCGTCTGCATCGCCACACTTCTTTACAGCTGTTCTATCAAGCCGTCTGCATCGCCAGTTCTTTACAGCTGTTCTATCAAGCCGTCTGCATCGCCACACTTCTTTACAGCTGTTCTATCAAGCCGTCTGCATCGCCACACTTCTTTACAGCTGTTCTATCAAGCCGTCTGCATAGTGTGTTCTTTACAGCTGTTCTATCAAGCCGTCTGCATCGCCACACTTCTTTACAGCTGTTCTATCAAGCCGTCTGCATCACCACACTTTCTTTACAGCTGTTCTATCAGTGTCTGCATGTATACTTCTTTACAGCTGTTCTATCAAGCCGTCTGCATCGCCACACTTCTTTACAGCTGTTTCTATCAAGCCGTCTGCATCGCCCACACTTCTTTA
>CM072251.1:3571074-3576074 GCA_036851935.1 Coregonus suidteri | reverse complement strand
TGCAGGCTCTCCTGTCTCTACGTCTCGCAGTGTGGAAACGGTTTGAAGCTTCAGAAACAAACCTGCTGCTATTTACATGAGCTCCGTTTGCCTCAACGTAAAAACATAGGTTTTTATTTCCATAACTGCTCCCTGTGACAAACTAGCATTAACAAACTCCGGAGCCCACACAACACCAAACAAACCAACTGAGGGTTTTTAGATGTGTTTAAACAAGTGGTACTGCTGGGGTTACCACGACTACGAGACACACAGATACAGGAACATGTCTCTTATCATCTAGTCCTTGCATAGCCATACCTCCAAAACACGTTGTTGTCACGCCAGAGGAAGCCTGGTTCTCGACGAGGCTACCTATCATCAAGGTATTTGGTATATTTTGTATTTTATTAGGCATCCCATTAGCTGTTGCAAAGCTAGGTCAAATAGGGGAGAGGCGTTTGCGCCCGGAGGTGTTGCTTTGTCTGTTAAAAAAAAAAAAGGTTTGCTGTTTATTTTGAGCAATATGAGATGGAAAGGAGTTCCGTGCAATAATGGCTCTATATAATATTGTACGCTTCGATGAATTAGTCCTGGATTTGGGGAATATGAAAAGACCCCCTGGTAGCATGTCTGGTGGGGTAAGGTGTGTGTCAAGTGCTGTGTGTAAGTTGACTATGCAAACAATTTTGGATTTTCAACAATTATGTGTCTTTCTCAAAAAAATTAAGAAGTGATGCAGTCAGTCTCTCCTCAACACTTAGCCAAGAGAGACTGGCATGCATAGTATTTATATCAAGCCAAGACGTGCCGCTCTCTGTTCTGGGCCAGCTGCACAGCTTAACTAGGTCTTACTTGCAGCACTCGACCACACGGGACATGCTGAGACAATAATCAAGATTAGACAAAACGAGAGCCTGCAGAACTTCTTTTTTGGAGTGTGGTGTCCAAAAAAGCAGAGCATCTCTTTACTACTGCCAGACCTCTCCCCGTCTTTTCCAAACTTGAATCTATATGTTTTGACCATGACAGTTTACAATCTAAGTAACACCAAGTAAAACAACTTGTTCAACAGCCCACACCATTCATTACCAGATTCAGCTGAGGTCTAATGCTTAGGGAATGATTTGTACCAAATACAATGCTCTTAGTTTTAGAGATCTTCAAGACCAGTTTATTACTGGCCACCCATTCCAAAACTGGACCACAACTCTATGTTAAGGGTTCAGTGACTTAATTAGCTGTGGTTGCTGACACGTATATGTTGAATCATCAGCATACGATGGACACACACAGGCTTTGTTTAATGCCAGTGGCATGTCATTGGTAAATAGTTTTAAAAAGTAGAGGGCCTAGAGAACTGCCCTGTGGTATCACCACACCCTATAGTTTGACCATTAGAGAAGACTCCATTAAAGAAAACCCTCTTATTTCTATTAGATAGATAGCTCTGAAGTCTACGAGGCCGGCAGAGGTTGAAAACCCATAACAACAGGTTATGGTCAATAATATCCCCAAAGGCGGCACTGAAATCTAACAGTACAGCTCCCACAATCTTCTTATGATCAATTTATTTTAATTTATTTCAACCAATCATCAGTCATTTGTTCAGCTGCAGTACATGTGTGAGTGCCCTTCTCCTATAAGCATGCTGAAAGTCTGTTGTTAATTGTTTACAGAGAAATAGTATTGTATTTGGTCAAACACAAATGTTTTCTAACAGTATGCTAGAGCTGGCAGCAAGCTGATAGGTTACTGTTAGAATTCAGTAAAGGCCGCTTTACCTTTCTTGGGTATCGGAATGACTTTGGCTTCCCTCCAGGCCTAAGGACAAACACCTTCCTCTAGACACAGATTAAAGATATGACAGATAAGAGTGACTATAGAGTCAGTTACCATCCTCAGTATCATTCCATCTAAGTTGTAATGCCAGAAGGTTCTTTGTCATTATAGATCTATAACAATCATTTTCCACCTCTCCAAACTAACTTTACAAATTCAACTGTCAATGAATTTTCCTTTCATTTCTTTATTTTTACTGCATGAATACGATGGCTACTTGTTCGTGTTGGCATTTCCTGCCTAAGTTGCCCACTTTACGAATGAAGTAATCATTTAAATAATTGGCAACATCAAAATGGTGTTGTGATGAATAAGACATCTGATCGATGAAAGATGAAGTTGAATTTGTCTTCTCTGCCCATAATTTCATTGTAAAAGTATTTTTTCCATCATTCTTATATCATGGTCTTGGCTTCATAATACAGTTTTTTCAGTCTTTTTGTTGAGTTTAGTCAACATAATTACTCTATTTGCATGTAAAGTCAGCCAGCCAATGGGCATCAAGACTTATTAGCCACTCCTTTTGCCCCGTCTCTTTCAACCAGGACAGTTTTTTTCAATTCCTCATCAATCCATGGAGCCTTAACAGTTCTAACAGTCATTTCTTCTTAACAGGTGCATGTTTATCAATATTGGAAGAAGCAATTTCATGATCATCAAGTGCAGCATCTGGAGGCTACTTAGTAATCACATCAGAACAACGAAATATTTTATCATCATCCACAATTAGAGTCACAGCAAAAATGGTTGCATGATCTCTTATACACTATTTTAGGCCAGCTTTTGGAACTTTGCTTTCCTGGATATAGTCACTATATTGTGGATCGACTGGATTCCAATAGGTACGGAGTACAGGTTTAGAACAGAGTTCTACAGTATTAGTAAAAACGTGATCATACATGGGATGATCTTGTTCCTGTAGTGTTGTGTAAACACCCTGGTTAGGTTGACTTTTTATTTATTTATTTCACTTTATTTAACAAGGTAAGCCAGTTGAGAACAAGTTCTCATTTACCAACTGCGACCTGGCCAAGATAAAGCAAAGCAGTGCGGAAAAAAGCAACAACAACACAGAGTTACATTATGGGAATAAACAAAACGTACAGTCAATAACACAATAGAAAATATATATACAGTCGTGTGCAATGTAGTAAAGTTATGGAGGTAGGCAATGAATAGGCCATAGTGCAAAACAATTACAAATTATAATTTTGTATTAACACTGGGAGTGATAGATGTGCAGAAGATGATGTGCAAATAGAGATACTGGAGTGCAAATGAGCTAAATAAATAACAATGTAAAATAACACATATGGGGATGAGGTAGTGGGTGGGCTAATTACAGATGGGCTGTGTACAGGTGCAAGTGATCGTAAGCTGCTCTGATAACTGATGCTGTAAAGATAGTGAGGGAGATAAGTGTCTCCAGCTTCAGAGATTTTTGCAGTCGTTCCAGTCATTTGCAGCAGAGAACTGAAGGAATGGCAACCAAAGGAGGTGTTGGCTTTTGGGGATGGACCAGTGAGATATACCTGCTGGGAACGCATTACTACGGGACGGGGTGTTGCTATGGTGACCCAATGAGCTAAGATAAGGCAGGGATTTGCCTAGAAGGGATTTATAGATGACCTGGAGCCAGTGGGTTTGGCGACGCATATGTAGTGAGGACCAGCCAACGAGAGCGTACAGGTCACAATGGGTGGGTAGTAAATGGGGCTTTGGTGACAAAACGGGATGGCACTGTGATAGACAAACATCCAATTTGCTGAGTAGAGTGTTGGAAGTTATTTTGCAAATGACATCGCCCATAGTCAAGGATCGGTTTAGGATAGTCCCGTTTTTACGAGGCATGTTCAGAGGCATGAGCTTTGTTGCGAAATAGGAAGTTGATTCTAGATGTTACTTTGGATTGGGGATGGCTTAATGTGAGTATGGAAGGAGAGTTTACAGTCTAACCAGTACACCTAGGTATTTGTAGTTGCCCACATATTCTAAATCAGATACCCGCCGAGAGTAGTGATTCTAGTCGGGCAGGGCAGGTGCAAGCAGCGTTCGATTGAAGAGCATGCATTTAGTTTTACTATCGTTTAAGAGCAGTTGGAGGCCACGGAAGGAGTGTTGGTATGGCATTGAAGCTTCCGTTTGGAGGTGGTTGTTTAAACCACAGTGTCCAATGAAGGGGCCAGATGTATACAAAATGGTGTCGTCTGCGTAAGAGGTGATCTTGAGAGTCACAGCAGCAAAGAGCGACATCATTGATATACACAGAGAATAGAGTCGGCCCGAGAATTGAACCCTGTGGCACCCCCATAGAGCACTGCCAGAGGTCCAGACAACAGGCCCTCCGATTTGACACATTGAACTCTATCTGAGATGTAGTTGGTGAACCAGGATTTGAGAAACCAAGGACATTTAGTCTGCCAATAAGAATGTGGTTATGTCCGGGTCTTGGCCAAGAAAGCCTTGGGCCAGGTCAAAAGAGACGGCTGCACAGTACTGTCTTTTATCGATCACGGTTATTATAGTTTGTTTTAGGACCTTGGAGCGTGGGCTGAGGTACACCATTGACTCAGCGCTCGGAAACCAGGATTGCATTGCGGAGAAGGTACGGTGGGATTCTAAATGGTCGGTGATTCTGTTTGTGAAATTTGCTTGCAAAATACTTTCGAAAGCAGCAGGGCAGGATGGATATAGGTCTGTAACAGTTTCGGATATCTAGAGTGTCACGAGCCCTTTGAAGAGGGGGATGATCCGCGGCAGCTTTTCCAATCTTCTGGGGATCTCAGACGATACGAAAGAGAGGTTGAACAGGCTGGTGATACGGGTTGCGACAATTTTGGCGGCTAAATTTTAGAAAGAAATGGTTCCAGATTGTCTAGCCCAGATGGAATATGTAGGGTTGAAGGAGAAAGCGATTAATTAAACATCAACTGACAGATTTACAGGCACTGGTTACAGTGAGAAGCTCCTCGTAGTGGCCAGCTTGATGAAAACCTAGTCAATATTCAGGTCCCCAAAGAAAAGTAGACCTCTCTGTTTACCTCACAGACACTATCAAGCATTTCACACATATTATTTATTATTATGAGGTGTAAGCACTTGGTGGCCAATAGCAAACACCACAAAAAAAAAAAGGCTTTTTATGTGGGAATGAACATGAACCCCAAAAAGTTCAATAA
>CM072251.1:3521497-3570574 GCA_036851935.1 Coregonus suidteri | reverse complement strand
TTTTGGGTGTGTTTTTTTTGGGGGTGTGTTGTGTGTGTGTGTGTTTATGTGTGGTTAGTGTTGGTGTGTATATGTGTGTTTTAAGTGTGTTTTTTTGTGGTTGTTAGTGTGTGTTGGTTGTTATAGTGGTGTGTATTGTGTGTGGTGTTGTGTGTTGTGTGTGTTAGTGTGTGTGTGTTTGTGTGTGTGTTGTGTTGTTTTTGTGTGTGTGTATGTGTTGTGTGTGTGTTGTGTGTGTGTTTGTGTGTTTTGTGTGTATTATGTGTTTTGTGGTGAAAGTGTTGTTTTAGTGTTTTGTGTGTGTGTTGTGTGTGTTTGGGGTTTGTGTTTGGTGTGTTTTGTTGTGTTTGTTGGGTTGGGGTTTTGTTGTTTGGTGGTTTTTTGTGTAAAATTGGGGTTAGGTTTCCCCTCTTGGTTTTCCCCCCGGCTTTTTTCTCTGGTCGGCTTAGTGGCCTTTTTTGCCCCCAAAAGTGGTTTCCCCTGTGCCTTTTTGGGGTGGCTTCCCTCGGCCCTCTCCCCTCCCCTGATTTGGGTGCTGCGAGATGGTTGTCCTTCGGGAAGGGTTTTCCCATCTCCACAGAAAACTCTGGAGCTCGAAAGGGGACCTTTGGGTTTTCTTGGTCACCCCCCTGCCCAAAGGCCCTTTTCTCCCCCATTGCTCATTTGGCCGGGCGGCCACTCTGGAAGAGCCCTTGGTTTTTCCCAAAAACTTTTTCCTTTTAAAAGAGGAAGCCCTCTGTTCTTGGGGAGCTTCATGCGCAGAAATGTTTTTGGTACCCTTCCTCAGTCGTGGGCCAAAAACAAAATCCTGTCTCGGAGCTCTACGGACAATTTTTTCGACCTATATTTTGGTTTTTGCTCTGCTTGCACTGTCAAAGTGGGACCATTATGAAGGGGTGTGCCTTTCAAAAACATGTCCAATCAATTGAATTCACCACAGGGGACTTTCCCAAACAAGTTTAGAAACATCTCAAGGATGATCAAAGGGAAAAAGGATGCCCTAGCTCGTTTTAGTCACAGGCTGTAATGTAATAAAACTGTGGAAAAAGGGAAGAGGTCTGAATACTTTATGAATGCACTGTATACACCTCCGGTATATTACTCAGCAAACACACTCACAGGCGAGTCAAGTGCTGCTTTCATGCTCCGTTTTCAGCAGGTGTCTCCTGCCTGAGCCCCTGAGGACAAGATGAAAGTCTGCTACCCTCCCTTCCTCCTCCTTCCCTCTTTCCCCACCTCCTGCTGCGAGGAGTGTGTGTGTGTGATATGTAGTGTGAGGTATATTTGTGGTGACAGCAGCGGAGCATCCTCCAGTCACCCCATATAAAAGGCTTCGGTCTGATCAAAGCTGTGCAGGCTCTCCCTGTCTCTACGTCTCGCAGTGTGGAAACGGTTTGAAGCTTCAGAACAAAACCTGCTGCTATTTACATTGAGCTCCGTTTTGCCTCAACAGTAAAACATAGGTTTTATTTCCATAACTGCTCCCTGTGACAACTAGCATTAACAAACCCTGGAGCACACACACAAACAACCAACTGAGGGTTTTAGATGTGTTTAACAAGTGGTACTGCTGGGGTTACCACGACTACGAGACACACAGATACAGAACATGTCTCTTATCATCTAGTCTTGCATAGCCATACCTCCAAAATCACGTTGTTGTCACGCCGAGGGAAGCCTGGTTCTCGACGAGGCTACTTATCATCAAGGTATTTGGTATATTTTGTATTTTATTAGGATCCCCATTAGCTGTTGCAAATCTAGGTCAAATAGGGGAGAGGCGTTGCGCCGTGAGGTGTTGCTTTGTCTGTTAAAAAAAAAAAAGGTTTGCTGTTTATTTGAGCAATATGAGATGGAAAGGAGTTCCGTGCAATAATGGCTCTATATAATATTGTACGCTTTCTTGAATTAGTTCTGGATTTGGGGACTATGAAAAGACCCCTGGTAGCATGTCTGGTGGGGTAAGTGTGTGTGTCAGTGCTGTGTGTAAGTTGACTATGCAAACAATTTGGGATTTTCAACAATTTAATGTTTCTCAAAAAAAGAAGAAGTGATGCAGTCAGTCTCTCCTCAACACTTAGCCAAGAGAGACTGGCATGCATAGTATTTATATCAGCCAAGACGTGCCGCTCTGTTCTGGGCCAGCTGCAGCTTAACTAGGTCTTTCCTTGCAGCACTCGACCACACGACTGGACAATAATCAAGATTAGACAAAACGAGAGCCTGCAGAACTTGCTTTTTGGAGTGTGGTGTCAAAAAAGCAGAGCATCTCTTTACTACTGCCAGACCTCTCACCGTCTTTCCAAACATTGAATCTATATGTTTTGACCATGACAGTTTACAATCTAAGTAAACACCAAGTAAACAACTTGTTCAACAGCCACACCATTCATTACCAGATTCAGCTGAGGTCTAATGCTTAGGGAATGATTTGTACCAAATACAATGCTCTTAGTTTTAGAGATCTTCAAGACCAGTTTATTACTGGCCACCCATTCCAAAACTGACCACAACTCTATGTTAAGGGTTTCAGTGACTTAATTAGCTGTGGTTGCTGACACGTATATGGTTGAATCATCAGCATACATGGACACACAGGCTTTGTTTAATGCCAGTGGCATGTCATTGGTAAAAATAGTTTTAAAAAAGTAGAGGGCCTAGAGAACTGCCCTGTGGTACACCACACCCTATATGTTTGACATTAGAGAAGATTCCATTAAAGAAAACCCTCTGATTTCTATTAGATAGATAGCTCTGAATCTACGAGGTGGCAGAGGTTGAAAACCCATAACAACAGGTTATGGTCAATAATATCAAAGGCTGCACTGAAATCTAACAGTACAGCTCCCACAATCTTCTTATGATCAATTTATTTTAATTTATTTCAACCAATCATCAGTCATTTGTTCAGTGCAGTACATGTTGAGTGCCCTTCTCTATAAGCATGCTGAAAGTCTGTTGTTAATTTGTTTACAGAGAAATAGTATTGTATTTGGTCAAACACAAATGTTTTCTAACAGTATGCTAAGAGCTGGCAGCAAGCTGATAGGTTTACTGTTAGAATCAGTAAAGGCCGCTTTACCTTTCTTGGGTATCGGAATGACTTTGGCTTCCCTCCAGGCCTAAGGACAAACACCTTCCTCTAGACACAGATTAAAGATATGACAGATAAGAGTGACTATAGAGTCAGTTACCATCCTCAGTATCATTCCATCTAAGTTGTCAATGCCAGAAGGTTTGTCATTATAGATCTATAACAATCATTTTCCACCTCTCCCAAACTAACTTTACAAAATTCAAACTGTCAATGATTTTCTTTCATTTCTTTTATTTTTATGCATGAATACGATGGCTCACTGTTCGTTGTTGGCATTTCCTGCCTAAGTTTGCCCACTTTACCAATGAAGTAATCATTTAAATAATTGGCAACATCAAATGGTGTTGTGATGAATAAGACATCTGATTCGATGAAAGATGAAGTTGAATTTGTCTTTCTGCCCATAATTTCATTTAAAAGTATTTTTCCATCATTCTTTATATCATTGGTCTTGGCTTCATAATACAGTTTTTTCTTCTTTTTGTTGAGTTTAGTCACATAATTACTCTATTTGCAGTAAGTCAGCCAGCCAGATGTGCATCCAGACTTATTAGCCACTCCTTTTGCCCCGTCTCTTTCAACCAGACAGTTTTTCAATTCCTCATCAATCCATGGAGCCTTAACAGTTCTAACAGTCAGTTTCTTAACAGGTGCATGTTTATCAATAATTGGAAGAAGCAATTTCATGAATTCATCAAGTGCAGCATCTGGAGGCTCCTTAGTAATCACATCAGACCAACAAATATTTTTATCATCATCCACATAAGAGTCACAGCAAAAAATGTTGCATGATCTCTTATACACTATTTTAGGCCCAGCTTTTGGAACTTTGGCTTTCCTGGATATAGTCACTATATTGTGATCACTGGATCCAATAGGTACGGATACAGGTTTAGAACAGAGTTCTACAGTATTAGTAAAAACGTGATCAATACATGTGGATGATCTTGTTCCTGTAGTGTTTGTAAACACCCTGGTAGGTTGACTTTTTATTTATTTATTTCACCTTTATTTAACCAGGTAAGCCAGTTGAGAACAAGTTCTCATTTACAACTGCGACCTGGCCAAGATAAAGCAAAGCAGTGCGGAAAAAGCAACAACAACACAGAGTTACATATGGAATAAACAAAACGTACAGTCAATAACACAATAGAAAATATATATACAGTGTGTGCAAATGTAGTAAGTTATGGAGGTAAGGCAATGAATAGGCCATAGTGCAAAACAATTACAATTATAATTTTGTATTAACACTGGAGTGATAGATGTGCAGAAGATGATGTGCAAATAGAGATACTGGAGTGCAAATGAGCTAAATAAATAACAATGTAAATAACAATATGGGGATGAGGTAGTTGGGTGGGCTAATTACAGATGGGCTGTGTACAGGTGCAGTGATCGGTAAGCTGCTCTGATAACTGATGCTTAAAGATAGTGAGGGAGATAAGTGTCTCCAGCTTCAGAGATTTTTGCAGTTCGTTCCAGTCATTTGCAGCAGAGAACTGGAAGGAATGGCAACCAAAGGAGGTGTTGGCTTTGGGGATGACCAGTGAGATATACCTGCTGGAACGCATACTACGGGTGGGTGTTGCTATGGTGACCAATGAGCTAAGATAAGGCAGGGATTTGCCTAGAAGGGATTTATAGATGACCTGGAGCCAGTGGGTTTGGCGACGAATATGTAGTGAGGACCAGCCAACGAGAGCGTACAGGTCACAATGGTGGGTAGTAAATGGGGCTTTGGTGACAAAACGGATGGCACTGTGATAGACAACATCCAATTTGCTGAGTAGAGTGTTGGAAGTTATTTTGCAAATGACATCGCCATAGTCAAGGATCGGTAGGATAGTCCGTTTTACGAGGCATGTTCAGAGGCATGAGGCTTTGTTGCGAAATAGGAAGTTGATTCTAGATGTTACTTTGGATTGGAGATGCTTAATGTGAGTATGGAAGGAGAGTTTACAGTCTAACCAGACACCTAGGTATTTGTAGTTGCCCACATATTCTAAATCAGACCCGCCGAGAGTAGTGATTCTAGTCGGGCAGGCAGGTGCAAGCAGCGTTCGATTGAAGAGCATGCATTTAGTTTTACTATCGTTTAAGAGCAGTTGGAGGCCACGGAAGGAGTGTTGTATGGAATTGAAGCTCGTTTGGAGGTTTGTTAACACAGTGTCCAATGAAGGGCCAGATGTATACAAAATGGTGTCGTCTGCGTAGAGGTGGATCTGAGAGTCACCAGCAGCAAGAGCGACATCATTGATATACACAGAGAATAGAGTCGGCCCGAGAATTGAACCCTGTGGCACCCCCATAGAGACTGCCAGAGGTCCAGACAACAGGCCCTCCGATTTGACACATTGAACTCTATCTGAGATGTAGTTGGTGAACCAGGATTTGAGAAACCAAGGACATTTAGTCTGCCAATAAGAATGTGGTTATGTCCGGGTCTTGGCCAAGAAAGCCTTGGCCAGGTCAAAGAAGACGGCTGCACAGTACTGTCTTTTATCGATCACGGTTATTATATTGTTTAGGACCTTGAGCGTGGCTGAGGTACACCCATGATCAGCTCGGAAACCAGATTGCATTGCGGAGAAGGTACGGTGGGATTCTAAATGGTCGGTGATCTGTTTGTTAACTTGGCTTTCAAATACTTTCGAAAGGCAGGGCAGGATGGATATAGGTCTGTAACAGTTTGGATCTAGAGTGTCACCCCCTTTGAAGAGGGGGATGACCGCGGCAGCTTTCCAATCTCTGGGGATCTCAGACGATACGAAAGAGAGGTTGAACAGGCTGGTGATAAGGGTTGCGACAATTTTGGCGGCTAATTTTAGAAAGAAAGGGTCCAGATTGTCTAGCCCAGCTGATATGTAGGGTGAAGGAGAAGCGATTAATAAACTGAACCAGATTACAGGCACTGGTTACAGTGAGAAGCTTCCTCGAGTGGCCAGCTTGATGAAAACTAGTCAATATTCAGGTCCCCAAGAAAGTAGACCTCTCTGTTTACATCACATACACTATCAAGCATTTCACACATATTATTTATATACTGAGTGTTAGCACTTGGTGGCCAATAGCAACACCACAAAAGAAAAGGCTTTAGATGTGGCAAGTGAACATGCAACCACAACAGTTCAATAACACTTGACATAAGATCTTCTCTAAGCATTGCAGGGATATGGCTCTGAATATCTATAGCAACACCTCCCCCATTAGCATTCCTGTTTCTTATAAAATATGTTATATCCTTGTATTGCTACTGCTGTATCATCAAAGGAATTGTCTAAGTGAGTCTCAGAAATGGCTAATATATTAATGTTAATGTGATGTTAGCAAGTGATTGATTTCATGAACCTTATTTCTAAGGCTACATATATTAACATTCAGCAGTCCATTAATCAGTTGGTGTGTGTGTAAGAGTGTGTGTGTGCTGCGGGGTTTAAGCTACGAACCCATAGGCTTGGCTCTCTCATCCCTTTGGAAGGAAGGTAGGACAATGTCATATCGGATGTAAGCAATGTCACCATGCGCTCTGGCAGCTTTCATGGCCGGGATAAGTTATTTTATCTTTTGCCGCACAGATTCAGGATAGTCCTCGTTGAGGAAGATGTACGTTCTTTTCAAGTTCTGGGCTTTTTCCAGAACTGCTACCTTGTCCTTGAACCTCAGGAACTTGACGGCTCTCAGCCTGGGCCTGTCACCTGGGCCTGTCACCTGGGCCTGTCACCTGGGCCGGTGGTGGGTTTTCCAGTCTTTTTTTTTCCTTCTTTTTTCTTAGGGGGTAGATCAGCTTTAATTTTGCAGATAGATTGTAACTTCCATCAATGTAATTGTCTGCATCACTTCCAATCCCCCATATGTTTTTTTTTCTCGCAAATATATACAGTATATATATTTGCGAGAAAAAAAACATGGGAGATGGGGTGGTGGGGTTGGAAAGTAATAAAGGGAAATATATTTTTAAAAAGAAATGTATATGTATGTGTATATATGTATGTATGTATATATGTATGTATGTATGTATGTATATATGTATATATATATATATATATATATATATATATATATATATATATATATACAGTGGGGGAAAAAAGTATTTAGTCAGCCACCAATTGTGCAAGTTCTCCCACTTAAAAAGATGAGAGAGGCCTGTAATTTTCATCATAGGTACACGTCAACTATGACAGACAAATTGAGAGAAAAAAATCCAGAAAATCCCATTGTAGGATTTTTAATGAATTTATTTGCAAATTATGGTGGAAAATAAGTATTTGATCACCTACAAACGAGCAAGATTTCTGGCTCTCACAGACCTGTAACTTCTTCTTTAAGAGGCTCCTCTGTCCTCCACTCGTTACCTGTATTAATGGCACCTGTTTGAACTTGTTATCAGTATAAAAGACACCTGTCCACAACCTCAAACAGTCACACTCCAAACTCCACAATGGCCAAGACCAAAGAGCTGTCAAAGGACACCAGAAACAAAATTGTAGACTTGCACCAGGCTGGGAAGACTGAATCTGCAATAGGTAAGCAGCTTGGTTTGAAGAAATCAACTGTGGGAGAAATTATTAGGAAATGGAAGACATACAAGACCACTGATAATCTCCCTCGATCTGGGGCTCCACGCAAGATCTCACCCCGTGGGGTCAAAATGCAAAAATCCCAGAACCACACGGGGGGACCTAATGAATGACCTGCAGAGAGCTGTGGCCAAAGTAACAAAGCCTACCATCAGTAACACACTACGCCGCCAGGGACTCAAATCCTGCAGTGCGAGACGTGTCCCCCTGCTTAAGCCAGTACATGTCCAGGCCCATCTGAAGTGCATTTGGATGATCCAGAAGAGGATTGGGAGAATGTCATATGGTCAGATGAAACCAAAATATAACTTTTTGGTAAAAACTCAACTCGTCATGTTTGGAGGACAAAGAATGCTGAGTTGCATCCAAAGAACACCATACCTACTGTGAAGCATGGGGGTGGAAACATCATGCTTTTGGGCTGTTTTTCTGCAAAGGGACCAGGACGACTGATCCGTGTAAAGGAAAGAATGAATGGGGCCATGTATCGTGAGATTTTGAGTGAAAACCTCCTTCCATCAGCAAGGGCATTGAAGATGAAACGTGGCTGGGTCTTTCAGCATGACAATGATCCCAAACACACCGCCCGGGCAACGAAGGAGTGGCTTCGTAAGAAGCATTTCAAGGTCCTGGAGTGGCCTAGCCAGTCTCCAGATCTCAACCCCATAGAAAATCTTTGGAGGGAGTTGAAAGTCTGTGTTGCCCGGCGACAGCCCCAAAACATCACTGCTCTAGAGGAGATCTGCATGGAGGAATGGGCCAAAATACAAGCAACAGTGTGTGAAAACCTCGTGAAGACTTACAGAAAACATTTGACCTGTGTCATTGCCAACAAAGGGTATATAACAAAGTATTGAGAAACTTTTGTTATTGACCAAATACTTATTTTCCACCATAATTTGCAAATAAATTCATTAAAAATCCTACAATGTGATTTTCTGGATTTTTTTTTTCTCATTTTGTCTGTCATAGTTGACGTGTACCTATGATGAAAATTACAGGCCTCTCTCATCTTTTTAAGTGGGAGAACTTGCACAATTGGTGGCTGACTAAATACTTTTTTTCCCACTGTATATACACATACATACATATATACAGATACATATACATTTCCTTTAAAAAAATATATTTCCATTTATTACTTTCCAACCCCAACACCCCTTCCCTAATTGTAGTAAACTAGTGAACAACAATGCTTAGGCCTCTACTTCCAGCTTATACATACTATATACATTTTATGGTCACAGTCAATTTTACAATAATTCTATTTTGTTTGTCTTTACTCCTGAACTTCCTCTACCCTCAACCTCTCCGATCATTTTCATGATGTCCATCCGGTTTGCTTCTCTATGCCTTATCTTTCTAACTGTGCTCTTTCACAAAAGCTCTCAACCTATAACCTATATACTTATTATGGACACAGTATGCGTTACATTAGTTATCTTGTTGTTATTAGTTGTTGTTAGTTGTTATTAGTCCCATCCTTCAACTCCATTCAACACCACCCATCTATCTCTTAACACCATCCATATTGGATTTCTATTTGCCATATATTTTTCAACTGTACTGTGATGTTTTACTAAAGTTCTGAACCTTTCTATTCTCATTGTTTTTACAGATTGTAAATTGAAAATACAATTTTTTGCTAAAAGTATTATTATATTATTGATCGATTGACTATGACTTTTCAGATCACCCAGTAATGCTATCTGCAGGGTTAGCTCCAGGTAAATATTGCAATCCTTTAGCCATTCCTGGACCTGTGTCCAAAAACAAGCTACAAATGGACAGTACCAAAACAAATGATCTAATGATTCTGTCTCTTCGCAAACAAAATCTGCATAGCTGGGAAGATTGTATCCCCCATATAAAAACATTCTATTGGTAGCAAGAATTTTATATAATAATTTAAATTGAAAAATTCTAAGTTTTGAATCCGGTGTCGTTTTGCTTATCAGTTCATAAACACTATGCCATGGGATCGGTACGTCAAAAATCTCTTCCCAACTATTTTGCAATCTATATGGGACGGCTGTCAATCCTTTGGTCCTTAAATGAAACTGGTATACTTTGTTATTTATCACAGTGTTCTTTAACCAATGATGTTCTTTAATGCAAGGCCGACAGACAAGTTCCTTACTTTTTCCCCCTTCCACTTTCCTCTTCAATTTTTGCGGTAATGCTGCAATTATTTGGTTCTAATTTTAGGTAGAGCAGACATTTCCATATGTTTTTGTTAGCTGCATGTGCGACATAACTCCACCAGTCCTACCGATGATATCATTTACGAATATTATTAAACATTTTGTCCAAAAAAATGGGTTTTCCAGTCTTGTGGGCGCACTCCAACTCAATCTTCCTGTGGTCCATCTTCAGTTTCTCAGAGATAATTTCCCTCACTTTGTCCTCAGACTCCGTTCAGGTCTCATGTGGAGATTCTGCAATTCCGTCCACAACCATGTTGTTCCGCCTTGATTGACCCTCGAGATAATCTGATTTCTCCGTCATTGTTAATTATGGATTTACACACAGAACTGATGTCCTCTCTCAATGACTTACAGATTGCTGTAATCTTGCCGTTCTCCTGTTTCAACTCATTGAGCTGACCCTGGGAGAACTGCAAACTGTTCTTCAGGTCCTGGACCTCTCTGGTCAGGTCGTCCATTATTTTATTAGTTGACTCCACCAGTATTTGGACACAACACTTTAAGCTATTTTCTTGCTGTTGTAACAACTGCTTGTAGAACTCACCTGTGATAGAGAGATACCACTGTCTTCAACGGTACTCCCACCGGCTTTGGTCCTTGTCATGGTAGCAATGTAGGCTACGCTGTTACTCCTCAAATTTCCTGACAGGGCAGGTCACAGGGAAGATGGAAACAGCAACAAACAGTATGGATCTAGACAGCCACAAGCCGGGGACAATCCACAGTCCCAGCCACAAGGGCTAACCGCGTTGCGGGCTGCTTTCAAGCCCTCAAGGAAACCCCGCTAGCTTGATAGGCAGCTAACAGTGGCAGCTAGGCTAGCTGCTACGCCAAGCAGCACATCCTCTGACCCACGGTCAGCAGGATGCCTGGACAGATAGTAGCGGTCCCAGAAACTGAAGCCAACCGTGTCACGGGATCCACACTGACAATGTAACTAGCTGGAAACCTTTCCAATAGAACACTTTTTCAGACACTTTCCAAACTTTCCAAACCAACAAACCAAGCGCTGCCTCATTCCGCGTTCAACAGGAAGTGAAGTTGTGTCAGGCTTGCAATATTCTGTTTTCTGTTCATAAATGACCAGCAGGTGGATATAGAGGGTGCAACAAGTCAGCACCTCAGCAGTAAATGTCCGTTGGCTTTTCATAGCCGAGCAGAGGTCGAGACAGCAGGTGCGGTAGAGAGGGAGAGAGCGAGGGAGGGAGAGAGAGAGAGTTGAAAACAGCAGGTCTGGGACAAGGTAGCATGTCCGGTGAACAGGTCAGGGTTCCATAGCCGCATGCAGAACAGTTGAAACTGGAGCAGCAGCACGACCAGGTGGACTGGGGACAGCCAGGGGACATCAGGCCAGGTAGTCCTGAGGCATGGTCCTAGGGCTCAGGTGCTCCGGGAGGGGAGGGGAGGGAAGAGAAAGAGAGAGAGAGAGAAAGAGAGAGCATACTTAAGTTCGCACAGGACACCAGATAAGACAGCAGAATTACATCAGATATAACAGACTGACCCTAGCCCCCCGGCACATAGACTATTGCAGCATAGATACTGGAGGCTGAGACAGGGGGGGTCGGGGGAGACTGGCCCTGTCTGACGATACCACTGGACAGGGCCAACCAGGCAGGATATAACCCCACCCACTTTTCCAAAGCACAGCCCCCACACCACTAGAGGGATATCAACAGACCACCAACCTACTACCCTGAGACAAGGCTGAGTATAGCCCACGAAGATCTCCTCCACCGCATGAGCCCGAAGGGGCGCAAAACCGGACAGAATCGAGCTCTGTAGGAAAAAGCCCTGCCTAGTACAGTATAGTGAAGTATAGTACAGTATAGCATAGAATAATGAAATATAGTGCAGTATAGCATAATGAAGTATAGTATAGTATAGAATAATGAAGTATAGTACAGTATAGAATAATGTAGTATAGTACAGTATAGAATAATGAAATATAGTGCAGTCTAGCATAATGAAGTATAGTACAGTATAGAATAATGAAGTATAGTACAGAATAATGAAGTATAGTATAGAATAATGAAGTATAGTACAGTATAGAATAATGAAGTATAGTATAGAATAATGAAGTATAGTACAGTATAGAATAATGAAGTATATTACAGAATAATGAAGTATAGTACAGTATAGAATAATGAAGTATAGTATAGAATAATGAAGTATAGTACAGTATAGAATAATGAAGTATAGTACAGAATAATGAAGTATAGTACAGTATAGAATAACGAAGTATAGTATAGTATAATGAAGTATAGTACAGAATATAATAATGAAGTATAGTATAGAATAATGGAGTATAGTATAGTATAGAATAATGAAGTATAGTATAGTATAATGAAGTATAGTACAGTATAGAATAATGTAGTATAGTATAGTATAGTATAATGAAGTATAGTACAGTATAGAATAATGAAGTATAGTAGAGTTATAGAAAAATAAAGTATAGTATAGAATAATGAAGTATAGTATAGAATAATGAAGTATAGTATAGAATAATGAAGTTCAGTACAGTATAGAATAATGAAGTATAGTATAGAATAATGAAGTACAGTATAGTATAGAATAATGAAGTATAGTACAGTATATAATAATGAAGTATAATATAGAATAATGAAGTATAGTATAGAATAATGAAGTACAGTATAAAATAATGAAGTATAGTATAGAATAGAATAATGAAGTATAGTACATAATAGAATAATGAAGTATAGTATAGTATAGAATAATGAAGTATAGTATAGAACAATGAAGTATTGTACAGAGTAATGGAGTATAGTAAAGTATGGAATAATGAAGTATAGTACAGTATAGAATAATGAAGTATAGTATAGTATAATGAAGTATAGTACAGTATAGAATAATGAAGAATAGTAGAGTTATAGAAAAATGAAGTATAGAATGGAATAATGGAGTATAGTATAGTATAATGAAGTATAGTACAGAATATAATAATAAAGTATAGTATAGAATAATGGATTAAAGTATAGAATAATGAAGTATAGTACAGTATAGAATAATGAAGTATAGTATAGTATAATGAAGTATAGTACAGTATGGAATAATGAAGTATAGTATAGAATAATGAAGCATAGTATAGAATAATGAAGTACAGTACAGTATAGAATAATGAAGTATAGTATAGAATAATGAAGTATAGTATAGAATAATGAAGTATAGTACAGTATAGAATAATGAAGTATAATATAGAATAATGAAGTATAGTATAGAATAATGAAGTATAGTACAGTATAGAATAATGAAGTATAATATAGAATAATGAAGTATAGTATAGAATAATGAAGTATAGTACAGAATAGTATAATGAAGTATAGTACAGTATAGTATAATGAAGTATAGTACAGTATAGAATAATGAAGTATAGTACAGTATAGAATAATGAAGTATAGTATATAATAGAATAATGAAGTACAGTATAGAATAATGAAGTATAGTACAGTATAGAAAAATGAAGTATGGTAGAGTATAGAAAAACAAAGTATAGTACAGTATATAATAATGACGTATATTATAGTATAGAATAATAAAGTGTAATACAGTATAGTGTAGTGAAGTGTAGTATAGAATAATGCAGTATATTATAGTACAGTATAGTATAATGTAGTATAGAATAATGCAGTATATTTTAGTACAGTATAGTATAATGTAGTATTGAATAATGCAGTATATTATAGTACAGTATAGTATAATGAAGTATAGAATACTGCAGTATATTATAGTACAGTATAGTATAATGTAGTATAGAGTAATTAAGTATAGTTTAGTACAGTATACTATAATGACGTATAGTACAGTATAAACAAGCATAGTACAGTATAGTATAACTAAATATAGTATAGTATAGTATAGAATAATTAAAATACAGTACAGTATAGTGTATTGAAGTATAGTATACAATAATGAAGTATATTATTGAATATTGAAGTATAGTACAGTATAGTGTACTGAGTATAGTATAGAATATTGAAGCATAGTAGAGAATAGAATGATGAAGCATAGTACAGTATAGTATAGTATAATGAAGTATAGTAAATAATACAATAATGAAGTATAGTACAGTATAGAAAAAATAAGTATAGTATATTGAAGTATAGTACAGTATAGTATAAGGAAGTATAGCATATTAAAGTATAGAATAATAAAGTATAATACAGTATAGTTTAATGAAGTGTAGTATAGAATAATGCAGTATATTATAGTAGAGTATAGAATACAGAAGTATAGTACAGTATAATGAAGTATAGTACAGTATAGTATAATGAAATATAATATAGTATAGTACAGTATAGTATAGTATAGTATAGAATAACTAAGTATAATACAGTGTAATGAAGTGTACTACAGAATAATGAAGTATAGTTTAGTACAGTGTAGTATATTGTAGGGGTGGACGATATGAACTAAAATAAATATCATGATATTTTCCACTGTCCGGACGATAATGATATAATGTCACGATATACTGTACAATGAAAAATAATAATTTTATGAGCCCTTCAAAGCTAATAAATGCAAAATATTGCTTTTAACCTTATAGAAACAAAAAGGGGGCATTGCACCTTTTTTTTTGGGGGGGGGGGGGGGGGGGGGGGGTAAACCTGTGCAAACATAAAACATAAACAAAGGTATATACACTGCTGAGTGGTGCAGTGGTCTAAGGCATCGCAGTGGTCTAAGGCATCGCAGTGGTCTAAGGCATCGCAGTGGTCTAAGGCATCGCAGTGGTCTAAGGCATCTCAGTGGTCTAAGGCATCGCAGTGGTCTAAGGCACCGCAGTGGTCTAAGGCATCGCAGTGGTCTAAGGCATCGCAGTGGTCTAAGGCATCGCAGTGGTCTAAGGCATCGCAGTGGTCTAAGGCATCTCAGTGGTCTAAGGCATCGCATCGCAGTGGTCTAAGGCATCGCAGTGGTCTAAGGCATCGCAGTGGTCTAAGGCATCGCAGTGGTTTAAGGCATCGCAGTGGTCTAAGGCATCGCATCGCAGTGGTCTAAGGCATCGCAGTGGTCTAAGGCATCGCAGTGGTCTAAGGCATCGCAGTGGTCTAAGGCATCGCAGTGGTCTAAGGCATCGCAGTGGTCTAAGGCACCGCAGTGGTCTAAGGCATCGCAGTGGTCTAAGGCATCGCAGTGGTCTAAGGCATCGCATCGCAGTGGTCTAAGGCATCGCAGTGGTCTAAAGGCATCGCAGTGGTCTAAGGCATCGCAGTGGTCTAAGACATCGCAGTGGTCTAAGGCATCGCAGTGGTCTAAGGCATCGCAGTGGTCTAAGGCATCGCAGTGGTCTAAGGCACCTCAGTGGTCTAAGGCATCGCAGTGGTCTAAGGCATCACAGTGGTCTAAGGCATCTCAGTGGTCTAAGGCATCGCAGTGGTCTAAGGCATCGCAGTGGTCTAAGGCATCTCAGTGGTCTAAGGCATCGCAGTGGTCTAAGGCATCGCAGTGGTCTAAGGCATCGCAGTGGTCTAAGGCATCGCAGTGGTCTAAGGCATCGCAGTGGTCTAAGGCATCTCAGTGGTCTAAGGCATCGCATCGCAGTGGTCTAAGGCATCGCAGTGGTCTAAGGCATTGCAGTGGTCTAAGGCATCGCAGTGGTCTAAGGCATCTCAGTGGTCTAAGGCATCGCATCGCAGTGGTCTAAGGCATCGCAGTGGTCTAAGGCATCGCAGTGGTCTAAGGCATCTCAGTGGTCTAAGGCATCGCAGTGGTCTAAGGCACCGCAGTGGTCTAAGGCATCGCAGTGGTCTAAGGCATCGCAGTGGTCTAAGGCATCGCATCGCAGTGGTCTAAGGCATCGCAGTGGTCTAAGGCATCGCAGTGGTCTAAGGCATAGCAGTGGTCTAAGACATCGCAGTGGTCTAAGGCATCGCAGTGGTCTAAGGCATCGCAGTGGTCTAAGGCATCGCAGTGGTCTAAGGCACCTCAGTGGTCTAAGGCATTGCAGTGGTCTAAGGCATCGCAGTGGTCTAAGGCATCTCAGTGGTCTAAGGCATTGCAGTGGTCTAAGGCATCGCAGTGGTCTAAGGCATCTCAGTGGTCTAAGGCATCGCAGTGGTCTAAGGCATCGCAGTGGTCTAAGGCATAGCAGTGGTCTAAGGCATCGCAGTGGTCTAAGGCATCGCAGTGGTCTAAGGCATCGCAGTGGTCTAAGGCATCGCAGTGGTCTAAGGCATCTCAGTGGTCTAAGGCATCGCATCGCAGTGGTCTAAGGCATCGCAGTGGTCTAAGGCATCGCAGTGGTCTAAGGCATCGCAGTGGTCTAAGGCATCTCAGTGGTCTAAGGCATCGCATCGCAGTGGTCTAAGGCATCGCAGTGGTCTAAGGCATCTCAGTGGTCTAAGGCATCGCAGTGGTCTAAGGCATCTCAGTGGTCTAAGGCATCGCAGTGGTCTAAGGCATCGCAGTGGTCTAAGGCATCGCAGTGGTCTAAGGCATCGCAGTGGTCTAAGGCATCGCAGTGGTCTAAGGCATCGCAGTGGTCTAAGGCATCGCAGTGGTCTAAGGCATCTCAGTGGTCTAAGGCATCGCAGTGGTCTAAGGCACCGCAGTGGTCTAAGGCATCGCAGTGGTCTAAGGCATCGCAGTGGTCTAAGGCATCGCAGTGGTCTAAGGCATCGCAGTGGTCTAAGGCATCGCAGTGGTCTAAGGCATCGCAGTGGTCTAAGGCATCGCATCGCAGTGGTCTAAGGCATCGCAGTGGTCTAAGGCATCGCAGTGGTCTAAGGCATCGCAGTGGTCTAAGGCATCGCAGTGGTCTAAGGCATCGCAGTGGTCTAAGGCATCGCATCGCAGTGGTCTAAGGCATCGCAGTGGTTCTAAGGCATCGCAGTGGTCTAAGGCATCGCAGTGGTCTAAGGCATCGCAGTGGTCTAAGGCATCGCAGTGGTCTAAGGCACCGCAGTGGTCTAAGGCATCGCAGTGGTCTAAGGCATCGCAGTGGTCTATGGCATCGCATCGCAGTGGTCTAAGGCATCGCAGTGGTCTAAGGCATCGCAGTGGTCTAAGGCATCGCAGTGGTCTAAGGCATCGCAGTGGTCTAAGGCATCGCAGTGGTCTAAGGCACCTCAGTGGTCTAAGGCATCGCAGTGGTCTAAGGCATCGCAGTGGTCTAAGGCATCTCAGTGGTCTAAGGCATCGCAGTGGTCTAAGGCATCGCAGTGGTCTAAGGCATCGCAGTGGTCTAAGGCATCGCAGTGGTCTAAGGCATCGCAGTGGTCTAAGGCATCTCAGTGGTCTAAGGCATCGCAGTGGTCTAAGGCATCGCAGTGGTCTAAGGCATCGCAGTGGTCTAAGACATCGCAGTGGTCTAAGGCATCGCAGTGGTCTAAGGCATCGCAGTGGTCTAAGGCATCGCAGTGGTCTAAGGCATCTCAGTGGTCTAAGGCATCGCATCGCAGTGGTCTAAGGCATCGCAGTGGTCTAAGGCATCGCAGTGGTCTAAGGCATCGCAGTGGTCTAAGGCATCGCAGTGGTCTAAGGCATCGCATCGCAGTGGTCTAAGGCATCGCAGTGGTCTAAGGCATCGCAGTGGTCTAAGGCATCGCATTAGTCTAAGGCATCGCATCACAGTGGTCTAAGGCATCGCAGTGGTCCAAGGCATCGCAGTGGTCTAAGGCATCGCAGTGGTCTAAGGCATCGCAGTGGTCTAAGGCATCGCAGTGGTCTAAGGCATCGCAGTGGTCTAAGGCATCGCAGTGGTCTAAGGCATCGCAGTGGTCTAAGGCATCGCAGTGGTCTAAGGCATCGCAGTGGTCTAAGGCATCGCAGTGGTCTAAGGCATCGCAGTGGTCTAAGGCATCGCAGTGGTCTAAGGCACCGCAGTGGTCTAAGGCATCGCAGTGGTCTAAGGCATCTCAGTGGTCTAAGGCATCGCAGTGGTCTAAGGCATCGCAGTGGTCTAAGGCACCTCAGTGGTCTAAGGCATCTCAGTGGTCTAAGGCATCGCAGTGGTCTAAGGCATCGCAGTGGTCTAAGGCATCGCAGTGGTCTAAGGCATCGCAGTGGTCTAAGGCATCACAGTGGTCTAAGGCATCGCAGTGGTCTAAGGCATCGCAGTGGTCTAAGGCATCGCAGTGGTCTAAGTCATCGCAGTGGTCTAAGGTATCGCAGTGGTCTAAGACATCGCAGTGGTCTAAGGCATCGCATTGCAGTGGTCTAAGGCATCGCAGTGGTCTAAGGCATCGCAGTGGTCTAAGGCATCGCAGTGGTCTAGGCATCGCAGTGGTCTAAGGCATCGCATCGCAGTAGTCTAAGGCATCGCAGTGGTCTAAGGCATCTCAGTGGTCTAAGGCATCGCAGTGGTCTAAGGCACCGCAGTGGTCTAAGGCATCGCAGTGGTCTAAGGCATCGCAGTGGTCTAAGGCATCGCAGTGGTCTAAGGCATCGCAGTGGTCTAAGGCATCGCAGTGGTCTAAGGCATCGCATCGCAGTGGTCTAAGGCATCGCATCGCAGTGGTCTAAGGCATCGCAGTGGTCTAAGGCATCGCAGTGGTCTAAGGCATCGCAGTGGTCTAAGGCATCGCAGTGGTCTAAGGCATCGCAGTGGTCTAAGGCATCGCAGTGGTCTAAGGCATCTCAGTGGTCTAAGGCATCGCAGTGGTCTAAGGCATCGCATCGCAGTGGTCTAAGGCATCGCAGTGGTCTAAGGCATCGCAGTGGTCTAAGGCATCGCAGTGGTCTAAGGCATCGCATCGCAGTGGTCTAAGGCATCGCAGTGGTCTAAGGCACCTCAGTGGTCTAAGGCATCGCAGTGGTCTAAGGCACCGCAGTGGTCTAAGGCATCGCAGTGGTCTAAGGCATCGCAGTGGTCTAAGGCATCGCAGTGGTCTAAGGCATCGCAGTGGTCTAAGGCATCGCAGTGGTCTAAGGCATCGCAGTGGTCTAAGGCATCGCAGTGGTCTAAGGCATCGCAGATGTCTAAGGCATCGCATCGCAGTGGTCTAAGGCATCGCAGTGGTCTAAGGCATCGCAGTGGTCTAAGGCATCGCAGTGGTCTAAGGCATCTCAGTGGTCTAAGGCATCGCAGTGGTCTAAGGCATCGCAGTGGTCTAAGGCATCGCAGTGGTCTAAGGCATCGCAGTGGTCTAAGGCATCGCAGTGGTCTAAGGCATCGCAGTGGTCTAAGGCACCTCAGTGGTCTAAGGCATCTCAGTGGTCTAAGGCATCGCAGTGGTCTAAGGCATCGCAGTGGTCTAAGGCATCGCAGTGGTCTAAGGCATCGCAGTGGTCTAAGGCATCGCAGTGGTCTAAGGCATCGCAGTGGTCTAAGGCATCGCAGTGGTCTAAGGCATCTCAGTGGTCTAAGGCATCGCAGTGGTCTAAGGCATCGCAGTGGTCTAAGGCATCGCAGTGGTCTAAGGCATCGCAGTGGTCTAAGGCATCGCAGTGGTCTAAGGCATTGCAGTGGTCTAAGGCATCGCATCGCAGTGGTCTAAGGCATCGCAGTGGTCTAAGGCATCGCAGTGGTCTAAGGCATCGCAGTGGTCTAAGGCATCGCATCGCAGTGGTCTAAGGCATCGCAGTGGTCTAAGGCACCTCAGTGGTCTAAGGCATCGCAGTGGTCTAAGGCACCGCAGTGGTCTAAGGCATCGCAGTGGTCTAAGGCATCGCAGTGGTCTAAGGCATCGCAGTGGTCTAAGGCATCGCAGTGGTCTAAGGCATCGCAGTGGTCTAAGGCATCGCAGTGGTCTAAGGCATCGCAGTGGTCTAAGGCATCGCAGTGGTCTAAGGCATCGCAGATGTCTAAGGCATCGCATCGCAGTGGTCTAAGGCATCGCAGTGGTCTAAGGCATCGCAGTGGTCTAAGGCATCGCAGTGGTCTAAGGCATCTCAGTGGTCTAAGTTATCGCAGTGGTCTAAGGCATCGCAGTGGTCTAAGGCATCGCAGTGGTCTAAGGCATCGCAGTGGTCTAAGGCATCGCAGTGGTCTAAGGCATCGCAGTGGTCTAAGGCACCTCAGTGGTCTAAGGCATCGCAGTGGTCTAAGGCACCGCAGTGGTCTAAGGCATCGCAGTGGTCTAAGGCATCGCAGTGGTCTAAGGCATCTCAGTGGTCTAAGGCATCGCAGTGGTCTAAGGCATCGCAGTGGTCTAAGGCATCGCAGTGGTCTAAGGCATCGCAGTGGTCTAAGGCATCGCAGTGGTCTAAGGCATCGCAGTGGTCTAAGGCATCGCAGTGGTCTAAGTCATCGCAGTGGTCTAAGGCATCGCATCGCAGTGGTCTAAGGCATCGCAGTGGTCTAAGGCACCTCAGTGGTCTAAGGCATCGCAGTGGTCTAAGGCACTGCAGTGGTCTAAGGCATCGCAGTGGTCTAAGGCATCGCAGTGGTCTAAGGCATCGCAGTGGTCTAAGGCATCGCAGTGGTCTAAGGCATCGCAGTGGTCTAAGGCATCGCAGTGGTCTAAGGCATCGCAGTGGTCTAAGGCATCGCAGTGGTCTAAGGCATCGCAGATGTCTAAGGCATCGCATCGCAGTGGTCTAAGGCATCGCAGTGGTCTATGGCATCGTTTTGCAGTGGTCTAAGGCATCCCAGTGGTCTAAGGCATCGCAGTGGTCTAAGGCATCGCAGATGTCTAAGGCATCGCATCGCAGTGGTCTAAGGCATCGCAGTGGTCTAAGGCATCTCAGTGGTCTAAGGCATCGCAGTGGTCTAAGGCATCGCAGTGGTCTAAGGCATCGCAGTGGTCTAAGGCATCGCAGTGGTCTAAGGCATCGCAGTGGTCTAAGGCATCGCAGTGGTCTAAGGCATCGCATCGCAGTGGTCTAAGGCATCGCAGTGGTCTAAGGCATCGCAGTGGTCTAAGGCACCTCAGTGGTCTAAGGCATCTCAGTGGTCTAAGGCATCGCAGTGGTCTAAGGCACCGCAGTGGTCTAAGGCATCGCAGTGGTCTAAGGCATCGCAGTGGTCTAAGGCATCGCAGTGGTCTAAGGCATCGCAGTGGTCTAAGGCATCGCAGTGGTCTAAGGCATCGCATCGCAGTGGTCTAAGGCATCGCAGTGGTCTAAGGCATCGCAGTGGTCTAAGGCATCGCAGTGGTCTAAGGCATCGCAGTGGTCTAAGGCATCGCAGTGGTCTAAGGCATCGCATCGCAGTGGTCTAAGGCATCGCAGTGGTCTAAGGCATCGCAGTGGTCTAAGGCATCGCAGTGGTCTAAGGCATCGCATTGCAGTGGTCTAAGGCATCGCATCGCAGTAGTCTAAGGCATCGCAGTGGTCTAAGGCATCTCAGTGGTCTAAGGCATCGCAGTGGTCTAAGGCATCGCAGTGGTCTAAGGCACCTCAGTGGTCTAAGGCATCACAGTGGTCTAAGGCATCGCAGTGGTCTAAGGCATCGCAGTGGTCTAAGGCATCGCAGTGGTCTAAGGCATTGCAGTGGTCTAAGGCATCGCATCGCAGTGGTCTAAGGCATCGCAGTGGTCTAAGGCATCGCAGTGGTCTAAGGCATCGCAGTGGTCTAAGGCATCGCATCGCAGTGGTCTAAGGCATCGCAGTGGTCTAAGGCACCTCAGTGGTCTAAGGCATCGCAGTGGTCTAAGGCACCGCAGTGGTCTAAGGCATCGCAGTGGTCTAAGGCATCGCAGTGGTCTAAGGCATCGCAGTGGTCTAAGGCATCGCAGTGGTCTAAGGCATCGCAGTGGTCTAAGGCATCGCAGTGGTCTAAGGCATCGCAGTGGTCTAAGGCATCGCAGATGTCTAAGGCATCGCATCGCAGTGGTCTAAGGCATCGCAGTGGTCTAAGGCATCGCAGTGGTCTAAGGCATCGCAGTGGTCTAAGGCATCTCAGTGGTCTAAGGCATCGCAGTGGTCTAAGGCATCGCAGTGGTCTAAGGCATCGCAGTGGTCTAAGGCATCGCAGTGGTCTAAGGCATCGCAGTGGTCTAAGGCATCGCAGTGGTCTAAGGCATCGCAGTGGTCTAAGGCATCGCAGTGGTCTAAGGCATCGCAGTGGTCTAAGGCATCGCAGTGGTCTAAGGCATCGCAGTGGTCTAAGGCATCGCATCGCAGTGGTCTAAGGCATCGCAGTGGTCTAAGGCACCTCAGTGGTCTAAGGCATCGCAGTGGTCTAAGGCACCGCAGTGGTCTAAGGCATCGCAGTGGTCTAAGGCATCGCAGTGGTCTAAGGCATCGCAGTGGTCTAAGGCATCGCAGTGGTCTAAGGCATCGCAGTGGTCTAAGGCATCGCAGTGGTCTAAGGCATCGCAGTGGTCTAAGGCATCGCAGTGGTCTAAGGCATCGCAGATGTCTAAGGCATCGCATCGCAGTGGTCTAAGGCATCGCAGTGGTCTAAGGCATCGCAGAGGTCTAAGGCATCGCAGTGGTCTAAGGCATCGCAGTGGTCTAAGGCATCGCAGATGTCTAAGGCATCGCATCGCAGTGGTCTAAGGCATCGCAGTGGTCTAAGGCATCTCAGTGGTCTAAGGCATCGCAGTGGTCTAAGGCATCGCAGTGGTCTAAGGCATCGCAGTGGTCTAAGGCATCGCAGTGGTCTAAGGCATCGCAGTGGTCTAAGGCATCGCATCGCAGTGGTCTAAGGCATCGCAGTGGTCTAAGGCATCGCAGTGGTCTAAGGCACCTCAGTGATCTACGGCATCTCAGTGGTCTAAGGCATCGCAGTGGTCTAAGGCACCGCAGTGGTCTAAGGCATCGCAGTGGTCTAAGGCATCGCAGTGGTCTAAGGCATCGCAGTGGTCTAAGGCATCGCAGTGGTCTAAGGCATCGCAGTGGTCTAAGGCATCGCATCGCAGTGGTCTAAGGCATCGCAGTGGTCTAAGGCATCGCAGTGGTCTAAGGCATCGCAGTGGTCTAAGGCATCGCAGTGGTCTAAGGCATCGCAGTGGTCTAAGGCATCGCATCGCAGTGGTCTAAGGCATCGCAGTGGTCTAAGGCATCGCAGTGGTCTAAGGCATCGCATTGCAGTGGTCTAAGGCATTGCATCGCAGTGGTCTAAGGCATCGCAGTGGTCTAAGGCATCTCAGTGGTCTAAGGCATCGCAGTGGTCTAAGGCATCGCAGTGGTCTAAGGCACCTCAGTGGTCTAAGGCATCACAGTGGTCTAAGGCATCGCAGTGGTCTAAGGCATCTCAGTGGTCTAAGGCATCGCAGTGGTCTAAGGCATCGCAGTGGTCTAAGGCATCGCAGTGGTCTAAGGCATCTCAGTGGTCTAAGGCATCGCATCGCAGTGGTCTAAGGCATCGCAGTGGTCTAAGGCATCACAGTGGTCTAAGGCATCGCAGTGGTCTAAGGCACCTCAGTGGTCTAAGGCATCGCAGTGGTCTAAGGCATCGCAGTGGTCTAAGGCATCGCAGTGGTCTAAGGCATCGCAGTGGTCTAAGGCATCGCAGTGGTCTAAGGCATCTCAGTGGTCTAAGGCATCGCAGTGGTCTAAGGCATCGCAGTGGTCTAAGGCATCGCAGTGGTCTAAGGCATCGCATTGGTCTAAGGCATCGCAGTGGTCTAAGGCATCGCAGTGGTCTAAGGCATCGCAGTGGTCTAAGGCATCTCAGTGGTCTAAGGCATCGCAGTGGTCTAAGGCACCGCAGTGGTCTAAGGCATCGCAGTGGTCTAAGGCATCGCAGTGGTCTAAGGCATCGCAGTGGTCTAAGGCATCGCAGTGGTCTAAGGCATCGCAGTGGTCTAAGGCATCTCAGTGGTCTAAGGCATCGCATCGCAGTGGTGTAAGGCATCGCAGTGGTCTAAGGCATCGCAGTGGTCTAAGGCATCGCAGTGGTCTAAGGCATCGCAGTGGTCTAAGGCATCGCATCGCAGTGGTCTAAGGCATCACAGTGGTCTAAGGCATCGCAGTGGTCTAAGGCATCGCAGTGGTCTAAGGCATCGCAGTGGTCTAAGGCATCGCAGTGGTCTAAGGCATCGCAGTGGTCTAAGGCATCGCAGTGGTCTAAGGCATCGCAGTGGTCTAAGGCATCGCATTAGTCTAAGGCATCGCATCGCAGTGGTCTAAGGCATCGCAGTGGTCTAAGGCATCGCAGTGGTCTAAGGCATCGCAGTGGTCTAAGGCATCGCAGTGGTCTAAGGCATCGCAGTGGTCTAAGGCATCGCAGTGGTCTAAGGCATCGCAGTGGTCTAAGGCATCGCAGTGGTCTAAGGCATCGCAGTGGTCTAAGGCATCGCAGTGGTCTAAGGCATCGCATCGCAGTGGTCTAAGGCATCGCAGTGGTCTAAGGCATCGCAGTGGTCTAAGGCATCACAGTGGTCTAAGGCACCTCAGTGGTCTAAGGCATCGCAGTGGTCTAAGGCATCGCAGTGGTCTAAGGCATCGCAGTGGTCTAAGGCATCACAGTGGTCTAAGTCTAAGGCATCGCAGTGGTCTAAGGCATCTCAGTGGTCTAAGGCATCGCAGTGGTCTAAGGCATCGCAGTGGTCTAAGGCATCGCAGTGGTCTAAGGCATCGCAGTGGTCTAAGGCATCGCAGTGGTCTAAGGTCTAAGGCATCGCAGTGGTCTAAGGCATCGCAGTGGTCTAAGGCATCTCAGTGGTCTAAGGCATCGCAGTGGTCTAAGGCATCGCAGTGGTCTAAGGCATCGCAGTGGTCTAAGGCATCGCAGTGGTCTAAGGCATCGCAGTGGTCTAAGGCATCGCAGTGGTCTAAGGCATCGCAGTGGTCTAAGGCATCGCAGTGGTCTAAGGCATCGCATCGCAGTGGTGTAAGGCATCGCAGTGGTCTAAGGCATCGCAGTGGTCTAAGGCATCGCAGTGGTCTAAGGCAGTGGTCTAAGGCATCGCAGTGGTCTAAGGCATCGCAGTGGTCTAAGGCATCGCATCGCAGTGGTCTAAGGCATCGCAGTGGTCTAAGGCATCGCAGTGGTCTAAGGCATCGCAGTGGTCTAAGGCATCGCAGTGGTCTAAGGCATCGCAGTGGTCTAAGGCATCGCAGTGGTCTAAGGCATCGCATCGCAGTGGTCTAAGGCATCGCAGTGGTCTAAGGCATCGCAGTGGTCTAAGGCATCGCATTAGTCTAAGGCATCGCATCGCAGTGGTCTAAGGCATCGCAGTGGTCTAAGGCATCGCAGTGGTCTAAGGCATCGCAGTGGTCTATTGCATCACAGTGGTCTAAGGCATCGCAGTGGTCTAAGGCATCGCAGTGGTCTAAGGCATCGCAGTGGTCTAAGGCATCGCAGTGGTCTAAGGCATCGCAGTGGTCTAAGGCATCGCAGTGGTCTAAGGCATCGCAGTGGTCTAAGGCATCGCAGTGGTCTAAGGCACCGCAGTGGTCTAAGGCATCGCAGTGGTCTAAGGCATCTCAGTGGTCTAAGGCATCGCAGTGGTCTAAGGCATCGCAGTGGTCTAAGGCACCTCAGTGGTCTAAGGCATCGCAGTGGTCTAAGGCATCGCATCGCAGTGGTCTAAGGCATCGCAGTGGTCTAAGGCATCGCAGTGGTCTAAGGCATCGCAGTGGTCTAAGGCATCGCAGTGGTCTAAGGCATCGCATCGCAGTAGTCTAAGGCATCGCAGTGGTCTAAGGCATCTCAGTGGTCTAAGGCATCGCAGTGGTCTAAGGCACCGCAGTGGTCTAAGGCATCGCAGTGGTCTAAGGCATCGCAGTGGTCTAAGGCATCGCAGTGGTCTAAGGCATCGCAGTAGTCTAAGGCATCGCAGTGGTCTAAGGCATCGCATCGCAGTGGTCTAAGGCATCGCAGTGGTCTAAGGCATCGCAGTGGTCTAAGGCATCGCAGTGGTCTAAGGCACCTCAGTGGTCTAAGGCATCGCAGTGGTCTAAGGCATCGCAGTGGTCTAAGGCATCGCAGTGGTCTAAGGCATCGCAGTGGTCTAAGGCATCGCAGTGGTCTAAGGCATCGCAGTGGTCTAAGGCATCGCAGTGGTCTAAGGCATCGCAGTGGTCTAAGGCATCACAGTGGTCTAAGGCATCGCAGTGGTCTAAGGCATCGCAGTGGTCTAAGGCATCGCAGTGGTCTAAGGCATCGCATCGCAGTGGTCTAAGGCATCGCATCGCAGTGGTCTAAGGCATCGCAGTGGTCTAAGGCATCGCAGTGGTCTAAGGCATCGCAGTGGTCTAAGGCATCGCAGTGGTCTAAGGCATCGCATCGCAGTGGTCTAAGGCATCGCAGTGGTCTAAGGCATCGCAGTGGTCTAAGGCATCGCAGTGGTCTAAGGCATCGCATTGCAGTGGTCTAAGGCATCGCATCGCAGTGGTCTAAGGCATCGCAGTGGTCTAAGGCATCTCAGTGGTCTAAGGCATCGCAGTGGTCTAAGGCATCGCAGTGGTCTAAGGCACCTCAGTGGTCTAAGGCATCACAGTGGTCTAAGGCATTGCAGTGTTCTAAGGCATCTCAGTGGTCTAAGGCATCGCAGTGGTCTAAGGCATCGCAGTGGTCTAAGGCATCGCAGTGGTCTAAGGCACCTCAGTGGTCTAAGGCATTGCAGTGGTCTAAGGCATCGCAGTGGTCTAAGGCATCGCAGTGGTCTAAGGCATCGCAGTGGTCTAAGGCATCGCAGTGGTCTAAGGCATCGCAGTGGTCTAAGGCATCGCAGTGGTCTAAGGCATCGCAGTGGTCTAAGGCATCGCAGTGGTCTAAGGCATCGCAGTGCTAACTGTGCCACTAGAGATCCTGGTTCGAATCCAGGCTCTGTCGCAGCCGGCCGCGACCGGGAGACTCATGGGCGGTGCACAATTGGTCCAGGGTAGGGGAGGGAATGGCCTGCAGGGATGTAGCTCAGTTGATAGAGCATGGCGTTTGCAACGCCAGGGTTGTGGGTTCGATTCCCACGGGGGGCCAGTATAAAAAAAAAATGTATTCACTAACTGTAAGTCGCTCTGGATAAGAGCGTCTGCTAAATGACTAAAATGTAAATGTAAATATGCAAAAAAAAGTACTCAGGATGCAAAGATTTGTTTTAGTTTTTTTAGAAATATTTTTCCTGCCAAATATAAGACGGGCAGTCTTTTTTCAGCACAACACCGGTCAGTAAAACCTTTTCAAACTAACTTCTTCAAGCATATAATAATGCTTAATTAATATTAATATAACCAGACAGTCTGTTTCTCAGTTCAGCATGTAACAGTTCACTGCCTCCCTCTTCACAAGTTCCCTGCCAGGAACACCAGCCTATTGACAGTTTCTGGCTTCAAAGTTGTCCTGTGGCATGTGACCACATTGCCCCCAGTGCTAAATGCTCTCTCAGAGGGTGAACTTGTGGCAGGGATGCATAAGTATTTTTTTGTCAGACAACTCACTTGTGGGAAGTTGGATGCGTGAACTCGCCACCACTCCAAAGGATCAGCCTGTCTGCTGCCTTCATCAGAGTGTAGCTGTCCAGCTCTGTCTGCTGCCTTCATCAGAGTGTAGCTGTCCAGCTCTGTCTGCTGCCTTCATCAGAGTGTAGCTGTCCAGCTCTGTCTGCTGCCTTCATCAGAGTGTAGCTGTCCAGCTCTGTCTGCTGCCTTCATCAGAGTGTAGCTGTCCATCTCTGTCTGCTGCCTTCATCAGAGTGTAGCTGTCCAGCTCTGTCTGCTGCCTTCATCAGAGTGTAGCTGTCCATCTCTGTCTGCTGCCTTCATCAGAGTGTAGCTGTCCAGCTCTGTCTGCTGCCTTCATCAGAGTGTAGCTGTCCAGCTCTGTCTGCTGCCTTCATCAGAGTGTAGCTGTCCAGCACTTCTGGTTTTCTTAAAGAAGCTCCCAAGGCTCTTCTTGGACTTCTTTGCTGATTGTGGAGCAGTGGCAGCTTCTTTCTCTCAGGGTCGGTGTATTTGTCATTCAGGTAATTGAGGACCCTCATCTTAATCTCTCCGGTCAGTTTGGCTTCGCCCGCATTTGATTTCAGAACCTCCATCTTGAACAAATGGAGGACCGGCTTCAGATAGGACACACGCACGTATGTCTCTCCTGACATGGCATCTGTGAAATCCTGGAGGGGCTTAAGTGCTGCCGTGATAGATTCATATACCTCAATGTCTTGCCAGGAGGGTGCAAGGTGCCGTGTTTTTTTGTCTGCTGCCAGGACTTGTGTGATGGCCTTTTCCTGCTCCAGGACTCTTTCCATCATCTGCAGTCGAGATCCCCACCTTGTTGGGGATTCCGTGATGAGCTTGTGGAAGGGCAGTTTATCCTGTGCACCTGTCAGGGCTTTCTGCTTCTTCCAACTATAGGAAAATGTGCTGACCACTTTCTGGGAAACCCGAGGTTAGTTTTGGACACTACTCTCTGAAAAATAAAAAGGTGAAAAATAATGACATATGAATCACAATTATAGAATAGAATTAACATTGCATCTGCTGTAATTACAACAATTTACAGCATGAACACTGGACATGATTACATATGTAATCCATATATAGATTTACATACAACTGTTGTGATTAAGAGAGCTATGTTGCTTTAGAAAATGGGATAATTTATTGAGTAGGCTATTTATTATTGAAAGAGAGACGATATATTCATATATTGAAACCATAGGCTAATGTATCAATTATAAATAAAAGCAATTCTGCCCACAAATGTTCTATAGGATTGAGGTCAGGGCTTTGTGATGGCCACTCCAATACCTTGACTTTGTTGTCCTTAAGCCATTTTGCCACAATGTTGGAAGTATGCTTGAGGTCATCCAGGCTCTGTCGTAGCCGGCTGTGACCGGGAGACCCATGGGGCGGCGCACAATTGGCCCAGCGTCGTCCAGGGTAGGGGAGGGAATGGCCGGCAGGGATGTAGCTCAGTTGGTAGAGCAACGCCAGGGTTGTGGGTTCAATTCCCACTGGGGGCCAGCATGAAAAAATAAAATAATAATGTATGCACTCACTAACTGTAAGTCGCTCTGGATAAGAGCGTCTGCTAAATGACTAATATGTAAAATGTCATTGTCCATTTGGAAGACCCATTTGCGACCAAGCTTTAACTTCCTGACATGTCTTGAGATGTTGCTTCAATATATCCACATAATTGTCCTTCCTCATGATGCCATCTATTTTGTGAAGTGCACCAGTCCCTCCTGCAGCAAAGCACACCCACAGCATGATGCTGCAACCCACGTGCTTCACGATTGGAATGGTGTTCTTCGGCTTGCAAGTTACCCCCTTTTTCCTCCAAACATAACAATGGTCATTATGGCCAAACAGTTCTATTTTTGTTTCATCAGACCAGAGGACATTTCTCCAAAAAGTACGATCTTTGTCCCCATGTGCAGTTGCAAACCGTAGTCTGGCTTTTTTACGGCGGTTTTGGAGCAGTGGCTTCTTCCTTGCTGAGCGGCCTTTCAGGTTACGTCGATATAGGATTCGTTTTACTGTGGATATAGATACTTTTGTACCCGTTTCCTCCAGCATCTTCACAAGGTCCTTTGCTGTTGTTCTGGGATTGATTTGCACTTTTCGCACCAAAGTACGTTCATCTCTAGGAGACAGAACGCGTCTCCTTCCTGAGCGGTATGACGGCTGCGTGGTCCCATGGTGTTTATACTTGCGTACTATTGTTTGTACAGATGAACATGGTACCTTCAGGCGTTTGGAAATTGCTCCCAAGGATGAGCCAGACTTGTGGAGGTCTACAATATTTTTTTCTGAGGTCTTGGCTGATTTATTTTGATTTTCCCATGATGTCAAGCAAAGAGGCACTGAGTTATACATCCACAGGTACACCTCCAATTAACTCAAATGATGTCACCTGAGGATGGCTCACCCCTTGTCACGATCGTTACATGAACCGGACCAAGGCGCAGCGTGATAAGCGTATATTCTTTTAATGAGTACACACACTAAAAAAACTATAAACGATACGTGAAGTCCTAGGGTTAAACACAAACCTTACGGATCAAGATCCCACAATACAAAAGTGCCAACAGGCTGCCTAAGTATGGTTCCCAATCAGAGACAACGAGAATCAGCTGCCTCTGATTGGGAACCACCCTGGCCAACATAGAAATACAACGATCTAGAACAGAAACCTAGAAAACTAAACATAGAAACTAACACCCTGGCTCAACCTTAAAGAGTCCCCAGAGCCAGGGCGTGACAGTAGCCAACCCCCCCCCCCCCCCAAAGGGAGGGGCCGGGTGGACATTCCGCCTCGGAGGCGGATCCGGCTCCGGGCGTGACCACCACTCTCTCTCTCGCCCACGTGGTCTGGCCCTGCTGGCCGGAGCTGGACTTAACACCGGTGGAGCGGATTGCTCTGGCTCCGGCGTGGAGCAGCTGACCGGTGCCGGACCAGGCACAGGTGGAACAGGCACGGACCGTGCCGGACTGACGACGCGCACCACTGGCTTGGTGCGGGGAGCGGGAACGGGCCGGACCGGGCTGACGACGCGCACCACTGGCTTGGTGCGGGGAGCAGGAATGGGCCGGACCGGGCTGACGACGCGTACCACTGGCTTGGTGCGGGGAGCAGGAACGGGCCGGACCGGGCTGACGACACGCACCACTGCCTTGGTGCGGGGAGCAGGAACAGGCCGGACCGGGCTGGCGACGCGCACCATGGGCTTGGTGCGGGGAGCAGGAACAGGCCGGACCGGGCTGGCGACGTGCACCACTGGCTTGGTGCGGGGAGCAGGAACAGGCCGGGCTGGACTGGGAACACGCACCATTAGCATGGTGCGGGTAGCCAGAACGGGCCGGGCCGGACTGTGGAGGCAGACTGGAGGTCTGGAGCAGAGAGCTGACACAACCCGTCCTGGCTGAATGTCTACTTCCACACAATATGTGTGAGGCATCAGCACAGGACGTACAGGGCTGTGCACTCGTACTGGCGCTACAGCACGTGGCACTGGCGCAGGATATACGGGACCGAGGAGGCGTACTGGAGGCCACGAGCGTTGAGCCGGCACACTCCGTCCTGGCTGCATGCCCACCTTAGCACGACACGTGCGTGGTGCTAGCACAGGACGTACAGGACTGTGCCGGAACACTCGCGGCACAGTACGTGGCTCCGCATAACACGGAGCCTGCCCTTTTAGCCCCCAACATTTTTTTTCTTGGGGCTGTCTCTCAGGCTTCGTCCTCGGCCGGTACCCACTGCGTTGGCGCTGCTCCTCTCTGTAGCGCACCTCCACAGTCTCCTCCCAAGGACGGCGATCCATTCCGGCCTGGATCTCTTCCCAAGTCCAGGATCCCTTCCCGTCCAGGATCTCCTCCCAAGTCCAGGCTGTCCGTTCCTGGACACGCTGCTTGGTCCTCCTTTGGTGGGATCTTCTGTCACGCTCGTTACATGAACCGGACCAAGGCACAGCGTGATAAGCGTACATTCTTTTAATGAGTACACACACAAAAAAAACTATAAACGATACGTGAAGTCCTAGGGTTAAACACAAACCTTATGGATCAAGATCCCACAATACAAAAGTGCCAACAGGCTGCCTAAGTATGGTTCCCAATCAGAGACAACGAGAATCAGCTGCCTCTGATTGGGAACCACCCTGGCCAACATAGAAATAAAACGATCTAGAACAGAAACCTAGAAAACTAAACATAGAAACTAACACCCTGGCTCAACCTTAAAGAGTCCCCAGAGCCAGGGCGTGACACCCCTCACAGTTCTGGGTGACTTTAACCTCCCTACGTCTGCCTTTGACTCATTTCTCTCTGCCTCCTTCTTTCCACTCCTTTCCTCTTTTGACCTCACTCTCTCACCGTCCCCCCCTACTCACAAGGCAGGGAATACGCTTGACCTCATCTTTACTAGATGCTGTTCTTCTACTAATCTCACTGCAACTCCCCTCCAAGTCTCCGACCACTACTTTGTATCCTTTTCTCTCTCGCTCTCCTCCAACACTACTCACTCTGCCCCTACTCAGATGGTAATGCACCGTCGCCACCTTCGCTGTATCTCTCCCGCTACTCTCTCCTCTTCCATCCTATCATCTCTTCCCTCTGCTCAATCCTTCTCCCTCCGATCTCCTGATTCTGCCTCCTCAACCCTCCTCTCCTCCCTTTCTGCATCCTTTGACTCTCTATGTCCCCTATCCTCCCGGCCGGCTCGGTCCTCCCCTCCTGCTCTGTGGCTTGACGACTCATTGCGAGCTCACAGAAGAGGGCTCCGGGCAGCCGAGCGGAAATGGAGGAAAACTAGACTCCCTGCGGACCTGTCATCTTTTCACTCCCTCCTCTCTACATTTTCTTCCTCTGTTTCTGCTGCTAAAGCCACTTTCTACCACTCTAAATTTCCTCCTCCTCCTCCCCCTCCCTCCTCCCTCTCTGTGGATGACTTTGTCAACCATTTTGAAAAGAAGGTTGACGACATCCGATCCTCATTTATTAAGTCAATTGACACCGCTGGTCCTGCTCACACTGCCCTACCCTATGCTTTGACTTCTTTCTCCCCTCTCTCTCCAGATAAAAATCTTGCGACTTGTGACGGCCGGCGCCCAACAACCTGCCCGCTTGACCCTATCCCCTCCTCTCTTCTCCAGACCATTTCCGGAGACCTTCTCCCTTACCTCACCTCGCTCATCAACTCAACCTGGTCCCTTCCGTCTTCAAGAGAGCGAGAGTTGCACCCCTCCTCAAAAAATCTACACTCGATCCCTCCAATGTCAACAACTACAGACCAGTATCCCTTCTTTATTTTCTCTCCAAAACTCTTGAGCGTGCCGTCTCTAGCCAACTCTCCTGCTATCTCTCTCAGAATGACCATCTTGATCCAAACCAATCAGGCTTCAAGACTGGTCATTCAACTGAGACTGCTCTTCTCTGTGTCATGGAGGCTCTCCGCACTGCTAAAGCTAACTCTCTCTCCTCTGCTCTTATCCTTCTAGACCTATCTGCTGCCTTTGATACTGTGAACCATCAGATTCTCCACTCCACCCTCTCCGAGTTGGGCATCTCCAACGCTGCTCACTCTTGGATTGCTTCCTACCTGACAGGTCGCTCCTACCAGGTGGCGTGGCGAGAATCTGTCTCCGCACCACATGCTCTCACCACTGGTGTCCCCCAGGGCTCAGCCCTCTCCTATTATCTCTATACACCAAGTCACTTGGCTCTGTCATATCCTCATATGGTCGCTCCTATCATTGCTAAGCAGATGACACACAATTCATTTTCTCCTTTCCCCCTTCTGATAACTAGGTGGCGAATCGCATCTCTGCATGTCTGGCAGACATATCAGCGTGGATGTCGGATCACCACCTCAAGCTGAACCTCGGCAAGACGGAGCTGCTCTTCCTCCCGGGGAAGGACTGCCCACTCCATAATCTCGCCATCACGGTTGACAACTCCATTGTGTCCTCCTCCCAGAGTGCAAAGAACCTTGGCTTGACCCTTGACAACATCCTGTCATTCTCCGCTAACATCAAAGCGGTGACCCGATCCTGCAGGTTCATGCTCTACAACATTCGCAGAGTACGACCCTACCTTACACAGAAAGCGGCACAGGTCCTAATCCAGGCACTTGTCATCTCCCGTCAGGATTACTGCAACTCGCTGTTGGCTGGGCTCCCTGCCTGTGCCATTAAACCCCTACAACTTATCCGGAACGCTGCAGCCCGTCTGGTGTTCAACCTTCCCAAGTTCTCTCATGTCACCCCGCTCCTCCGCACACTCCACTGGCTTCCAGTTGAAGCTTGCATCTACTACAAAACCATGGTGCTTGCCTACGGAGCTCTGAGGGGAATGGCACCTCCTTACCTTCAGGCTCTGATCAGACCCTACACCCAAACGAGGGCACTACGTTCATCCACCTCTGGCCTGCTATACCCCCCTACCTCTACGGAAGCACAGTTCCCACTCACCCCAGTCAAAGCTATTCGCTGCTCTGGCACCCCAATGGTGGAACAAGCTCCCCCACGACGCCAGGACAGCGGATTCACTGACCACCTTCTGGAGACACTTGAAACCCTACCTCTTTAAGGAATACCTGGAATAGTATAACAGTAATCCTTCTACCCCCCCATAAAAAAAGGGTGGTTGTCCCACTGGCTATCCTAAGGTGAATGTACCAATTTGTAAGTCACTCTGGATAAGAGCGTCAGCTAAATGACTTAAATGTAAACGTAAATTAGCCTATCAGAAGCTTCTAAAGCCATGACATCATTTTCTGGAATGTTCCAAGCTGTTTAAAGGCACAGTCAACTTAATGTATGTAAACTTCTGACCCAGTGGAATTTTGACGCAGTGAATTTTACGTGAAATAATCTGTCTGTAAACAATTGTTGGAAAAATTACTTGTGTCACGCATAACGTTGCCAAAACTATAGTTTGTTAACAAGAAATTTGTGGAGTGGTTGAAAAACAAGTTTTTTTGTCTAGGTAACTGTAACTCTGTTTTCAAGGTGAATGACTGTAACTGGGTTTTCTACGTGACTGACTGTAACCGTGTTGTCTAGTTGACCGACTAACTCTTGGTTGTCTAGCTGACTGACTGTAGCTGTGTTCTTTAGGTGACTGTAACTGTTGTCTAGGTGACTGACTGTAACTGTTGTCTAGGTGACTGACTGTAACTGTGTTTTCTATCTGACTGACTGTAGCTGTGTTGTCTAGGTGACTGACTGTAACTGTGTTGTCTAGGTGACTAACTGTAGCTGTGTTGTCTAGGTGACTAACTGTAGCTGTTTTGTCTAGGTGACTGTAACTACGCTGTCTAGGTGACTGATTAACTGTGTTGTTTAGGTGACTAACTAACTGGGTTGGGTAGGTGACTAACTGTAACTGTGTTGTCTATGTGATTGACTAGAACTCTTTTGTCTAGGTGACTGTAACTCTGTTTTCTAGGTGACTGACTGCAACTGGGTTGTTTATGTGACTGACTGTAACCTTGTTGTCTAATTGAGTGACTAACTGTTTGTGGTCTAGTTTACAGACTGTAGCTGTGTTGTGTAGGTGACTGTAACTCTGTTGCAGGGTGACTGACTAACGTTGTTATCTATCTTACTGACTTTAACTCTATGTTGTCTAGGTGACTAAATATAACTATTTTGTCTAGCTGACTGTAACACTGTATTCTAGGTGACTGAATGTAACTGGGTTTTCTAGGTGACTGATTGTAACTGTGTTGTCTATGTGACTGATTTTAACTGTCTGTTGTCTAGGTGACTGACTAAAACTGTGTTGTCTAGATGACTGACTGCAACTCTGTTGTCTATGTGACTGACTAGAACTATTTTGTCTAGCTGACTGTAACACTGTATTCTAGGTAACTGAATGTAACTGGGTTGTGTAGGTGACTGTTACTCTGTTGGCTAGATGACTGACTAACTCTGTTGTCTAGGTGACTGACTGTAACTGTGTTGTAGATATGACTGAATTTAACTGTGTTGTCTTGGTGACTGACTAACTGTGTTGTCTAGGTGACTGACTGAAACGGTGTTGTCTAGATGACTGACTTTCACTGTTGTCTATGTGACTGACTTTCACTGTTGTCTAGGTGACTAACTTTAACTGTCATTTGTCTAGTTGACTGAAAAACGGTGTTGTCTTGGTGACTTAAACTGTGTTTTATAGATGACTTAGTTTAAATGTGTTGTCTATGTGACTGACTGGAGCTGTGTTGTCTATGTGACTGACAGCCCAGTCAAAACTGTTCGCTGCTCTGGCACCCCAATGGTGGAACAAGCTCCCTCACGACGCCAGGACAGCGGAGTCACTCACCACCTTCCGGAGACACTTGAAACCCCAACTCTTTAAGGAATACCTGGGATAGGAGAAAGTAATCCTTCTACCCCCACTTACCCCACCCCAAAGAGAAGAAAAAAAACATATTGTGAAGTGGTTGTCCCACTGGCTATAAGGTGAATGCACCAATTTGTAAGTGGCTCTGGATAAGAGCGTCTGCTAAATGACGAACATTAAAATGTAAATGTAGAACTCTTTTGTATAGGTGACCGTAACTATGTTTTATAAATGACTGACTGTAACCGTGTTGTCTAGTTGAGTGACTGGTTGTGGTCTAGCTGACTGACTGTAGCTGTGTTGTGTATGTGACTGTAACTCTATTGTCTAGGTGACTGTAACTGTGTTTTCTTTGTGACTTAGTTTAAATGTGTTATCTAGGTGACTGACTAACTGTGTTGTCTAGGTGACTGACTAACTGTGTTGTCTTTGTGACTGTCTTTAACTGTCTGTTGTCTAGGTGACTGACAAACTGTGTTGTCTAGGTGACTGTATCTGTGTTTTACAGGTGTCTTAGTTTAACTGTGTTGTCTAGGTGACTAACTGGAGCTGTGTTGTCTTTGTGACTGACTGTAACTGGGTTGTCTACGTGACTGACTAACTGTTTGTTTTCTATGTGACTGACTAGAACATTTTGTCTAGGTGACTGTAACTATTTTTTCTAGGTGACTGACTGCAACTGGGTTGTCTAGATGACTGACTGTAACTGTGTTGTCTAGATGACTGACTGTAACTGGGTTGTCTAGTTGAGAGACTAACTGGTTGTGGTCTAGTTGACTGACTGCAACTGGGTTGTCCACGTGACTGACTGTAACTGTGTTGTCTAGGTGACTGACTAATTGTGTTGTCTAGCTGACTGACTGTGAATGTGTTGTCTAAGTGACTGACTGTAACTGTGTTGTCTAGCTGACAGTCTAACTGTGTGTTCTCTAGGTGACTGACTGTAACTGTGTTGTCTACGTGACTGACTGCAGCTGTGTTGTCTAGGTGACTGACTGCAACTCTGTTGCCAGGTGACTGACTAACTGTGTTGTCTAGCTGACAGTCTAACTGTGTGTTCTCTAGGTGACTGACTGTACCTGTGTTGTCTAGGTAATGACTGAACTGTGTTGTCTAGGTAATGGACTGTAACTGTGTTGTCTAGGTAATGGACTGTAACTGTGTTGTCTAGGTAATGGACTGTAACTGTGTTGTCTAGGTAATGGACTGTAACTGTGTTGTCTAGGTGACTGACTGCAACTCTGTTGCCAGGTGACTGACTAACTGTGTTGTCTAGCTGACAGTCTAACTGTGTGTTCTCTAGGTGACTGACTGTACCTGTGTTGTCTAGGTAATGGACTGTAACTGTGTTGTCTAGGTAATGGACTGTAACTGTGTTGTCTAGGTGACTGACTGTACCTGTGTTGTCTAGGTGACTGACTGCAGCTGTGTTGTCTAGGTGACTGACTGTAACTGTGTTGTCTAGCTGACAGTCTAACTGTGTGTTCTCTAGGTGACTGACTGTACCTGTGTTGTCTAGGTAATGGACTGTAACTGTGTTGTCTAGGTAATGGACTGTAACTGTGTTGTCTAGGTGACTGACTGTACCTGTGTTGTCTAGGTGACTGACTGCAACTCTGTTGCCCAGGTGACTGACTAACTGTGTGTCTAGCTGACAGTCTAACTGTGTGTTCTCTAGGTGACTGACTGTACCTGTGTTGTCTAGGTAATGGACTGTAACTGTGTTGTCTAGGTAATGGACTGTAACTGTGTTGTCTAGGTGACTGACTGTACCTGTGTTGTCTAGGTGACTGACTGCAACTCTGTTGCCAGGTGACTGACTAACTGTGTTGTCTAGCTGACAGTCTAACTGTGTGTTCTCTAGGTGACTGACTGTACCTGTGTTGTCTAGGTGACTGAATGTAATTATGTTCTCTATGTGACTAACTGTAACCATGTTGTCTAGGTAATGGACTGTAACTGTGTTGTCTAGGTAATGGACTGTAACTGTGTTGTCTAGGTAATGGACTGTAACTGTGTTGTCTAGGTAATGGACTGTAACTGTGTTTGTAAAGTTATATGACTAACTGTTTTCTTGTCTAGATGACTGAATGTAAGTGTCTGCTGTGTAGTTGACTGACTGTAGTTGTCCATTGTCTATGTGACTGATTAACAATGTTGTCTGCGGAAGCATGTTTCCCGCTCAGCCCAGTCAAAACTGTTCGCTATGCTCTGGCACCCCAACGGTGGAACAAGCTCCCTCACGACGCCAGGACAGCGGAGTCACTCACCACCTTCCGGAGACATTTGAAACCCCACCTCTTTAAGGAATACCTGGGATAGGATAAAGTAATCCTTCTACACCCCCCTTACCCCAACCCACCCCCCCCCAAAAAAAATAGTCTACGTGACTAACTGTAACCGTGTTGTCTAGGTAATGGACTGTAAATGTGTTGTCTAGTTATCTGACTAACTGTTTATTGTCTAGGTAAGTCATTGTAAAGTGGTTATCCCACTGGCTATAAGGTGAATGCACCTATTTGTAAGTCGCTCTGGATAAGAGCGTCTGCTAAATGACGTAAATGTAAATGTAAATGTCTTGGTGACTGAATGTAACTTGTTGTCTAGGTGACTGACTAGAACACTGTTGTCTAGGTGACCGACTACAACACTGTTGTCTAGGTGACTGACAATAATGATTTTGTCTAGGTTACTGTAAGTCTGTTGTCTAGGTCAGACAACTGTGTTGTCTATGTGACTGATTTTAACTGTCTGTTGTCTAGGTGACTGACTAAAACTGTGTTGTCTAGATGACTGACTGCAACTCTGTTGTCAGCACTTCGAGATATTAGCTGATGTAAGAAGGGCTATATAAAAGATAAAATTGATTGATTGATTGATAGGTGACTGACAGTAAATGTGTTTGTCCAGGTGACTGACTGTAACCCCCCTGTTGTGTAGGTGACTGACTAATTGTGTTGTCTAGGTCACTGACTGTACCTTTGATGTCAGGTGACTGTAAACTCTGCTGTCTAGGTGACTGACTGTAACTGGGCTGTCTGCATGACTGACTGTAACTGTGTTGTCTATGTTACTGACTGTGACATCTAGGTGAATGACTAACTGTTTGTTTTCTAGGTGACTGATTGTAACTCTGTTGTCTAGGTGATTGACTGCAACTATGTTGTCAAGGTGACTGACTAACCTTTTGATGTCTAGGTGACTGACTGTAACTGTGTTTTCAATGTGACTGACTATAACTGTGTTGTGTAGTTGACTTACTGTAGCTTTTTTGTGTAGGTGACTGTAACTACGCTGTCTAGGTGACTGACTAACTGTGTTGTCTAGGTGACTAACTAACTGGGTTGGGTAGGTGACTAACTGTAACTGTGTTGTCTATGTGATTGACTAGAACTCTTTTGTCTAGGTGACTGTAACTCTGTTTTCTAGGTGACTGACTGCAACTGGGTTGTTTACGTGACTGACTGTAACCTTGTTGTCTAATTGAGTGACTAACTGTTTGTGGTCTAGTTTACAGACTGTAGCTGTGTTGTGTAGGTGACTGTAACTCTGTTGCAGGGTGACTGACTAACGTTGTTATCTATCTTACTGACTTTAACTCTATGTTGTCTAGGTGACTAAATATAACTATTTTGTCTAGCTGACTGTAACACTGTATTCTAGGTGACTGAATGTAACTGGGTTTTCTAGGTGACTGATTGTAACTGTGTTGTCTATGTGACTGATTTTAACTGTCTGTTGTCTAGGTGACTGACTAAAACTGTGTTGTCTAGATGACTGACTGCAACTCTGTTGTCTATGTGACTGACTAGAACTATTTTGTCTAGCTGACTGTAACACTGTATTCTAGGTAACTGAATGTAACTGGGTTGTGTAGGTGACTGTTACTCTGTTGTCTAGATGACTGACTAACTCTGTTGTCTAGGTGACTGACTGTAACTGTGTTGTAGATATGACTGAATTTAACTGTGTTGTCTTGGTGACTGACTAACTGTGTTGTCTAGGTGACTGACTGAAACGGTGTTGTCTAGATGACTGACTTTCACTGTTGTCTATGTGACTGACTTTCACTGTTGTCTAGGTGACTAACTTTAACTGTCATTTGTCTAGTTGACTGAAAAACGGTGTTGTCTTGGTGACTTAAACTGTGTTTTATAGATGACTTAGTTTAAATGTGTTGTCTATGTGACTGACTGGAGCTGTGTTGTCTATGTGACTGACAGCCCTGTCAAAACTGTTCGCTGCTCTGGCACCCCAATGGTGGAACAAGCTCCCTCACGACGCCAGGACAGCGGAGTCACTCACCACCTTCCGGAGACACTTGAAACCCCAACTCTTTAAGGAATACCTGGGATAGGAGAAAGTAATCCTTCTACCCCCACTTACCCCACCCCAAAGAGAAGAAAAAAAACATATTGTGAAGTGGTTGTCCCACTGGCTATAAGGTGAATGCACCAATTTGTAAGTGGCTCTGGATAAGAGCGTCTGCTAAATGACGAACATTAAAATGTAAATGTAGAACTCTTTTGTATAGGTGACCGTAACTATGTTTTTATAAATGACTGACTGTAACCGTGTTGTCTAGTTGAGTGGACTGGTTGTGGTCTAGCTGACTGACTGTAGCTGTGTTGTGTATGTGACTGTAACTCTATTGTCTAGGTGACTGTAACTGTGTTTTCTTTGTGACTTAGTTTAAATGTGTTATCTAGGTGACTGACTAACTGTGTTGTCTAGGTGACTGACTAACTGTGTTGTCTTTGTGACTGTCTTTAACTGTCTGTTGTCTAGGTGACTGACAAACTGTGTTGTCTAGGTGACTGTATCTGTGTTTTACAGGTGTCTTAGTTTAACTGTGTTGTCTAGGTGACTAACTGGAGCTGTGTTGTCTTTGTGACTGACTGTAACTGGGTTGTCTACGTGACTGACTAACTGTTTGTTTTCTATGTGACTGACTAGAACATTTTGTCTAGGTGACTGTAACTATTTTTTCTAGGTGACTGACTGCAACTGGGTTGTCTAGATGACTGACTGTAACTGTGTTGTCTAGATGACTGACTGTAACTGGGTTGTCTAGTTGAGAGACTAACTGGTTGTGGTCTAGGTGACTGACTGCAACTGGGTTGTCCACGTGACTGACTGTAACTGTGTTGTCTAGGTGACTGACTAATTGTGTTGTCTAGCTGACTGACTGTGAATGTGTTGTCTAAGTGACTGACTGTAACTGTGTTGTCTATGTGACTGACTTTAACAGTCTGTTGTCTAGGTGACTGACTGTAACTTTGTTGTCTAGGTGACTGACTAAAAGTTATGTTTGGGTGACTGAATGTAACTGTGCTGTCTAGGTGACAGTCTAACTGTGTGTTCTCTAGGTGACTGACTGTAACTGTGTTGTCTACGTGACTGACTGCAGCTGTGTTGTCTAGGTGACTGACTGCAACTCTGTTGCCAGGTGACTGACTAACTGTGTTGTCTAGCTGACAGTCTAACTGTGTGTTCTCTAGGTGACTGACTGTACCTGTGTTGTCTAGGTGACTGAATGTAATTCTGTTCTCTATGTGACTAACTGTAACCATGTTGTCTAGGTAATGGACTGTAACTGTGTTGTCTAGGTAATGGACTGTAACTGTGTTGTCTAGGTAATGGACTGTAACTGTGTTGTCTAGGTAATGGACTGTAACTGTGTTGTCTAGGTAATGGACTGTAACTGTGTTGTAAAGTTATATGACTAACTGTTTCTTGTCTAGATGACTGAATGTAAGTGTCTGCTGTGTAGTTGACTGACTGTAGTTGTCCATTGTCTATGTGACTGATTAACAATGTTGTCTGCGGAAGCATGTTTCCCGCTCAGCCCAGTCAAAACTGTTCGCTGCTCTGGCACCCCAACGGTGGAACAAGCTCCCTCACGACGCCAGGACAGCGGAGTCACTCACCACCTTCCGGAGACATTTGAAACCCCACCTCTTTAAGGAATACCTGGGATAGGATAAAGTAATCCTTCTACACCCCCCTTACCCCAACCCACCCCCCCCCAAAAAAGTAGTCTACGTGACTAACTGTAACCGTGTTGTCTAGGTAATGGACTGTAAATGTGTTGTCTAGTTATCTGACTAACTGTTTATTGTCTAGGTAAGTCATTGTAAAGTGGTTATCCCACTGGCTATAAGGTGAATGCACCTATTTGTAAGTCGCTCTGGATAAGAGCGTCTGCTAAATGACGTAAATGTAAATGTAAATGTCTTGGTGACTGAATGTAACTTGTTGTCTAGGTGACTGACTAGAACACTGTTGTCTAGGTGACCGACTACAACACTGTTGTCTAGGTGACTGACAGTAATGATTTTGTCTAGGTTACTGTAAGTCTGTTGTCTAGGTGACTGACAGTAAATGTGTTGTCCAGGTGACTGACTGTAACCCCTGTTGTGTAGGTGACTGACTAATTGTGTTGTCTAGGTCACTGACTGTACCTTTGATGTCTAGGTGACTGTAACTCTGCTGTCTAGGTGACTGACTGTAACTGGGCTGTCTGCATGACTGACTGTAACTGTGTTGTCTATGTTACTGACTGTGACATCTAGGTGAATGACTAACTGTTTGTTTTCTAGGTGACTGATTGTAACTCTGTTGTCTAGGTGATTGACTGCAACTATGTTGTCAAGGTGACTAACTAACCTTTTGATGTCTAGGTGACTGACTGTAACTGTGTTTTCAATGTGACTGACTATAACTGTGTTGTGTAGTTGACTTACTGTAGCTTTTTTGTCTAGGTGACTGTAACTACGCTGTCTAGGTGACTGATTAACTGTGTTGTCTAGGTGACAGACGGTAACTGTGTTGTCTATGTGACTGACTTTAACTGTCTGTTGTCTAAGTGACTGGACTAACTGTGTAGCCTAGGTGACTGTTTTGTAGGTTACCTACTTTAGCTATGTTGTCTAGGTGACAGACTGTTGCTGTGTTTTGTAGGTGACTGTTTTGTCTAGGTTAATGACTTTAACTAGGTTGTCTACATGACTGACTTTAACAGTGTTGTGTAGTTGACTGACTAACTGTTTGTTCTCTATGTGACTGACTCTAACTGTGTTGTCTAGGAGACTGACTAACTGTGTTGTCTAGGTGACTGACTAATTGTGTTGTCTGACTGACTGACTGTGTTGTCTAGATGACTGACTAAAAGTTATGTTTAGTTGACTGAATGTTACTGTGTTGTCTAGGTGACTGACTGACTGTTGTCTAGGTGACTGACTAAAAGTTATGTTTAGTTGACTGATTGTAACTTTGTTGTCTATGTGACTGACTTTAAATGTCTGTTGTCTAGGTGACTGACTGTAACTGTGTTGTCTAGGTGACTGACTAAAAGTTATGTTTGGGTGACTGAATGTAACTGTGCTGTCTAGGTGACTGACTAAATGTGTCATTGAGGAGACTGACTGTAACTGTGTTGTCTAGCTGACAGTCTAACTGTGTGTTCTCTAGGTGACTGACTGTAACTGTGTTGTCTACGTGACTGACTGCAGCTGTGTTGTCTAGGTGACTGACTGTAACTGTGTTGTCTAGCTGACAGTCTAACTGTGTGTTCTCTAGGTGACTAACTGTAGCTGTGTTGTTTAGGTGACTGACTTTAACTCTGTTGTCCAGGTGACTGACTATAACTATTTTGTCGAGGTGACTGTAATTCTGATGTCTAGGTGACTAACTGTAACTGTGTTGTCTAGGTAACAGACTGTAACTGTGTTGTCTAGTTATATGACTAACTTTTTATTGTCTAGGTCCCGTGTAGCTCAGTTGGTAGAATATGGCGCTTGCAACGCCAGGGTTGTGGGTTCGATTCCCTTGGGGGGCCAGTATGAAAATATATGCACTCACTAACTGTAAGTCGCTCTGGATAAGAGTGTCTGCTAAATGACTGAAATGTAAATGTAGGTGACTGAATGTAACTATTTTGTCTATGTGACTCAAAGTAAGTGTATGTTGTCTAGTTGACTGACTGTAAATTTGTTGTCAAGGTGACCGACTTTAACTGTGCTCTCTAGGTGACTGACTGTATGTATTGTCTACTTGACTGACTAGAACACTGTTGTCTAGGTGACTGACAATAATGATGTAGTCTAGATTACTGTAAGTTTGTTGTCTAAGTGACTGACAGTAAATGTGTTGTCCAGGTGACTGACTGTAACCCCTGTTGTGTAGGTGACTGACTGTAACTGTGTTGTTTCATGACTGACTAACTGTGTTGTCTAGGTCACTGATTGTAACTCTATTGTGTAGGTGACTGATTGTAACTCTGTTGTCTAGGTGATTGACTGTGACTGTGTTATCTAGGTGAATGACTAACTGTTTGTTGTGTAGGTGACTGATTGTAACTCTGTTGTCTAGGTGACTGTAACCGTGTTGTCTAGGTGACTGACTGTAACTGGGATGTCTTGGTGAATGACTATAAATATTTTGTCTAGTTGACTGTAACTCCACTTTCTAGGTGACTGACTGTAACTAGGTTGTCTAGGTGACTGACTGTGACTGTGTTGTCTAGGTGACTGACTGTAACTGTGTTGTCTAGGTTATTGACTGTGACTGTGTTGTCTAGGTGACTGACTGTGACTGTGTTGTCTAGGTGACTGACTGTGACTGTGTTGTCTAGGTGACTGACTGTAACTGTCTTGTTGTCTGGGTGACTTATTGTAACTGTCTTTTGTCTAGGTGACTGACTGTCATTATGTTGTCTAGGTGACTGTAATACTGTTTTCTAAGTGACTGACTAACTGTGTTGTCTCGGTGACTGAATGTAACTATATTGTCTTGGTGACTGACTATAACTCTGTTGTCCAGGTGACTGTAACTCTGTTGTCTATGTGACTGACTAACTGTGTTGTCTAGGTGACTGAATGTAACTATGTTGTCTTGGTTACTGACTATAACTCTGTTGTCAATGGGACTGACTGTATCTCTGTTTTCTAAGTGACTGACTGTAAGTGTGTTGTCTCAGTGACTGACTTTACCTATCTGTTGTCTAGGTGACTAACTGTAAATGTGTTGTCTATGTGAATGACTAACTTTTGTCTAGGTGACTGAATAAATGTTTTTTGTCCATTGATTGACTAACTGTGTTCTCCAGGTGAGTGACTGTAACTGTGACGTAAATGTGACTGACTTTAACTGTATGTTGTCTAGTTGACTGACTAACTTTGTTGTCCAGGTGACTGACTTTAACTGTGTTCTTGAGGTGACTGACTGTAAATGTGTTGTCTAGGTGACTGACAGTAACTCTGTTGTGTAGATGACAGACTGTAACTGTGTTGTCTAGGTGATTGAATATGTGTTTGTTTTCCAGGTGACTGACTAATTGTCTGTTGTCTAGGTGACTGACTATAACTGTGTTGTCTTGGTGACTGACTAACTGTTTGTTGTCTAGGTGACTGTCTGTAACTGTATGTTGTCTAGGTGACTGTCTATAACCCTGTTGTCCAGGTGACTGTAACTCGGTTGTTGTTATGATGATTTGTGATTCATTCATGAATGGTTAAATCATAATCTGTATGTGGACAGAGAACAAGGATAAGAAATGTGTTATTGGTGTCACAAGTGAGTAACAGAACTTCAGTGTGCCAAGATAGATTGGGGGCCACTGTTGCTAATCTTAGGATGGGTGCGTGATGGAATGGCCTGGCTAGGGTGCCACATGATACCAAGTAGGCAATGATGGCTAGCAACTGTGTAAGATAAGAATAGATTGGAAGTGCATTATATAAGCTGAGAGATGTTGTATGGAAGTCATTCAGATGGCAGGAGGCTATGTCCATACCCCCTATCATTGAATCCAATATTGTGACCATCAAATAATGACTGAATCCAATCTCCATCTGTGTAACCTACTCTCTTGCATCCTGAACTTCTCAATACCAGAAACTCATCATAGCAGATTGGTGTCTAAACGAACAGGATGCAGTTCACAGCCGAACTAACAGGGAAGCAGACTTGATGCAGTTCACAGCCGAACTAACAGGGAAGCAGACAGCCAAACTAACAGGGAAGCAGACAGCCGAACTAACAGGGAAGCAGACAGCCGAACTAACAGGGAAGCAGACAGCCGAACTAACAGGGAAGCAGACTTGATGCAGTTCACAGCCGAACTAACAGGGAAGCAGACTTGATGCAGTTCACAGCCAAACTAACAGGGAAGCAGACTTGATGCAGTTCACAGCCGAACTAACAGGGAAGCAGACTTGATGCAGTTCACAGCCGAACTAACAGGGAAGCAGACTTGATGCAGTTCACAGCCGAACTAACAGGGAAGCAGACTTGATGCAGTTCACAGCCGAACTAACAGGGAAGCAGACTTGATTATGTCAAACTCTGCTTACCTGTGGTAAAGCTAAGCTGTAACGAACATTTAAAAAAAAAACAATATTTTAAAGGGGGACGATGAGTGGTGTTGAGGTGTATAATGGATATAAGTAGAGGGTGTTGAGGTGTATAATGGATATAAGTAGAGGGATCAAATTAGACAATAACAGGGTGCTATGATTCTGAGCAGGATTAGATCAGATCAGAGTAATGACTAAAAACAAAGGAGGAGAAGGAGAGTGGGTTTAACAGGATTGGGTTTAGGGTCTTTTAATGTGTATGACATTATAAAATAGGTCAGAGGTTCGAGTCCTCAACATGACGAGATTATAAAGGGTATGACATTATATAATAGGTTTGAGTCCAATAAAGTCAAAAGAAACATTATAAAATAGGTCAGAGGTTCGAGTCCTCAAAATGACGAGATTATAAGGTGTGATAAATAGGTTCAAGTCCTGTGATGAAAGAATAAACATTGTTCAGAGGTTCGAGTCCTCAAGGAAACAGAATAAAGAGATAGATGTGAAAAGGTTCAAGGCCTCAACCGTGTTATAAAAGCCCTATGAGAGAATTAGTCCCTTGTAAATTACTCAAAATGGCCAGGAGAGGGAGCAGTAACATGTTGAATCATAGCACCAAAGACAAAATAGGCAAATTACATTTTAATACAGATCAAGATTGAGATTTGATTTAAGTATTTGATTACTAATATTGCATGAACTAATAGTAGTAATGAATGGCCAGCTTAGTAGACCGGTATCTGGAAAAACAGTCACCATTAAGAGTAAAGCAGAGCTTCATTTAACTCGAAGAGAGAGACTGGAAATGACGGAATTATTACAGACAAATCTGCATTTAGAACAAGTCTCTTGTAAAAGTAATATAAATCAAATAATTTGCAAATGGATGTTAAGTAAATTAGGATTTTTCTATGTGGAACCATATCTTAGTGAATTATCAGCATGGACAGATAATGAGTATCCTCAAGACTGTAGTTTTAAAAGGGATCAATTACAGGTATAATGGATAATACAGCCATAAGAACCCGGAATGGGATTTAGATTATATGAAAGAGGTGTATAAATTATGGGATTTAGATTATATGAAAGAGGTGTATAAATTATGGGATTTAGATTATATGAAAGAGGTGTATAAATTATGGGATTTAGATTATATGAAAGAGGTGTATAAATTATGGGATTTAGATTATATGAAAGAGGTGTATAAATTATGGGATTTAGATTATATGAAAGAGGTGTATAAATTATGGGATTTAGATTATATGAAAGAGGTGTATAAATTATGGGATTTAGATTATATGAAAGAGGTGTATAAATTATGGGATTTAGATTATATGAAAGAGGTGTATAAATTATGGGATTTAGATTATATGAAAGAGGTGTATAAATTATGGGATTTAGATTATATGAAAGAGGTGTATAAATTATGGGATTTAGATTATATGAAAGAGGTGTATCAATTATGGGATTTAGATTATATGAAAGAGGTGTATAAATTATGGGATTTAGATTATATGAAAGAGGTGTATCAATTATGGGATTTAGATTATATGAAAGAGGTGTATAAATTATGGGATTTAGATTATATGAAAGAGGTGTATAAATTATGGGATTTAGATTATATGAAAGAGGTGTATAAATTATGGGATTTAGATTATATGAAAGAGGTGTATAAATTATGGGATTTAGATTATATGAAAGAGGTGTATAAATTATGGGATTTAGATTATATGAAAGAGGTGTATAAATTATGGGATTTAGATTATATGAAAGAGGTGTATAAATTATGGGATTTAGATTATATGAAAGAGGTGTATAAATTATGGGATTTAGATTATATGAAAGAGGTGTATAAATTATGGGATTTAATGTGTTTACAATGGCTGGTAAATATAATAAGGAAGGAGGAAAGGTCAGTTATGATATTAGGTCATTTGGTAATGGAGCAACATAATCTACCTTTATAATATTGACTGTAACTGGGTTGAAAAGTCAGTTATGATATTAGGTCATTTGGCAATGGAGCAACATAATCTACCTTTATGAAAAGAGTCAGTCCACGTGGGCTATTCCCTAAACTTAGGTCAACATACATGTTTCCTATAGTTAAAATAGATAACTTTGAGATCAAACGGTGGCGCGAGGAATGCATGGCATTGTGGTTACAAAGGTTTGGTAGAGCTTTTGAACCGGCAGAAAGAAAGTTTAGAGGTCATACAGGACGAATAAACATTGAAATAATTAGATCTACTAGAGAGCAAGGAATATAAAATGATATTTACAATAATCAACCAGAACCAAAAGGTTGATTTAAACAATAGATTAGCAAATACAATTATGGAATTTTTCGTTGAAACAAGGGAACCGTAATACTCGAGGGAGGTAGAGAGAGGAAATTGGACTCCTGCCCAACCGCACCCTAACTCCCAGAATAAACCTAGAGAGGTTGAAGGTGTCCTTTAAGTAAACAGGAAGTCCAGAATTAGTGGAACTATGCAAAGTGATCATATATCTCTCCCATTACAAATTGATTAGGAGGATATTAATTTTCAACATTAATTTATAGTAAACGCTACAACTACTATGGCGTTCATGGGAAGAGACCTTTTAAGTAAACTCGATGCAACAATTTTTTGTTCACCAGATGGCATCGAGGTATATGGAACAACAGGCTATTTTATGAACAAAGAGCAGAGGGTAATTTTAATTTGAAAGAGTGCATAATCAATTAAATGAATGTGTATGATAAGTTTATATAACTTTGGATAATAAGCTTTGATAGAACATTATATAGATAATGGACTGTAAATGTGTTGTCTAGTTATCTGACTAACTGTTTATTGTCTAGGTGACTGAATGTAACTGTTTTGTCTATGTGACTGAAAGTATGTATTTTGTCTACTATTATTTGTCTACTAACTACTGACTGTAGTTGTCTGTTGTTTATGTGACTGATTAACAATGTTGTCTAGATAACTGACTAACTGTGTTGTCTAGGTGACTTACTGTAACTGTGTTGTCTAGGTGACTTACTGTAGCTGTTGTGTCTAGGTGACTTACTGTAACTGTGTTGTCTAGGAGACTGACTGTAACTGTGTTGTCTAGGAGACTGACTGTAACTGTGTTGTCTAGGAGACTGACTGTAACTGTGTTGTCTCGTTGACTGACTATCTGACTGTTGTCTAGATGACTCTCTGTAACTGACTGTTGTCTAGGTTACTGACTGCAACTGTTGTGTAGGTTAC
>CM072251.1:3481497-3518997 GCA_036851935.1 Coregonus suidteri | reverse complement strand
GAGATGGTGGGTCAACATGAAGACTGGATTATATAGAGTCTCAAGGAGCTGGTTGGTTGGTCAACATAAAGACTGGTTTCTAAAAAGTCTGAAGTAGCTGATGGGTCAAAGTAAAGACTGGTTTCTATAGAATCTGAAGGAGCTTGTTGGTCAACATAAAGACTGGTTTCTATAGAGGTGAAGGAGATGGTGGGTCAACATAGAGACTGGTTTCTATAGAGGTGAAGGAGATGGTGGGTCAATATTAAGACTGGTTTCTATAGAGGTGAAGGAGATGGTGGGTCAACATAAAGACTGGTTTCTATAGAGGTGAAGGAGATGGTGGGTCAATATAAAGACTGGTTTCTATAGAGGTGAAGGAGATGGTGGGTCAATATAAAGACTGGTTTCTATAGAGGTGAAGGAGATGGTGGGTCAATATAAAGACTGGTTTCTATAGAGGTGAAGGAGATGGTGGGTCAACATAGAGACTGGTTTCTATAGAGGTGAAGGAGATGGTGGGTCAACATAAAGACTGGTTTCTATAGAGGTGAAGGAGATGGTGGGTCAACATAAAGACTGGTTTCTATAGAGGTGAAGGAGATGGTGGGTCAACATAAAGACTGGTTTCTATAGAGGTGAAGGAGATGGTGGGTCAATATTAAGACTGGTTTCTATAGAGGTGAAGGAGCTGGTGGGTCAATATAAAGACTGGTTTCTATAGAGGTGAAGGAGATGGTGGGTCAATATAAAGACTGGTTTCTATAGAGGTGAAGGAGATGGTGGGTCAATATAAAGACTGGTTTCTATAGAGGTGAAGGAGATGGTGGGTCAACATAAAGACTGGTTTCTATAGAGGTGAAGGAGATGGTGGGTCAACATAAAGACTGGTTTCTATAGAGGTGAAGGAGATGGTGGGTCAATATAGAGACTGTGGTCTATAGAGTCTGAAGGAGATGGTGGGTCAACATAGAGACTGTGTTCTATAGAGTGTAAAGGAGATGGTGGGTCAACATAGAGACTGTGTTCTATAGAGTGTAAAGGAGATGGTGGGTCAACATAGAGACTGTGTTCTATAGAGTGTAAAGGAGATGGTGGGTCAACATAGAGACTGTGTTCTATAGAGTGTAAAGGAGATGGTGGGTCAACATAGAGACTGTGTTCTATAGAGTGTAAAGGAGATGGTGGGTCAACATGAAGGTAGGACTATATAGAGTATGAAGGAGCTGGTGGGTCAACATAGAGACTGGTTTCTATAGAGGTGAAGGAGATGGTGGGTCAACATAGAGACTGGTTTCTATAGAGGTGAAGGAGATGGTGGGTCAACATAAAGACTGGTTTCTATAGAGGTGAAGGAGATGGTGGGTCAACATAAAGACTGGTTTCTATAGAGTGAAGGAGATGGTGGGTCAACATAGAGACTGTGTTCTATAGAGTGTAAAGGAGATGGTGGGTCAACATAGAGACTGGTTTCTATAGAGGTGAAGGAGATGGTGGGTCAACATAAAGACTGGTTTCTATAGAGGTGAAGGAGATGGTGGGTCAATATAAAGACTGGTTTCTATAGAGGTGAAGGAGATGGTGGGTCAATATAAAGACTGGTTTCTATAGAGGTGAAGGAGATGGTGGGTCAATATAAAGACTGGTTTCTATAGAGGTGAAGGAGATGGTGGGTCAACATAAAGACTGGTTTCTTTAGAGGTGAAGGAGATGGTGGGTCAATATAAAGACTGGTTTCTATAGAGGTGAAGGAGATGGTGGGTCAACATAAAGACTGGTTTCTATAGAGGTGAAGGAGATGGTGGGTCAATATAAAGAGACTGGTTTCTATAGAGGTGAAGGAGATGGTGGGTCAACATAGAGACTGGTTTCTATAGAGGTGAAGGAGATGGTGGGTCAATATAAAGACTGGTTTCTATAGAGGTGAAGGAGATGGTGGGTCAATATAAGACTGGTTTCTATAGAGGTGAAGGAGATGGTGGGGTCAATATAAAGACTGGTTTCTATAGAGGTGAAGGAGATGGTGGGTCAACATAAAGACTGGTTTCTATAGAGGTGAAGGAGATGGTGGGTCAATATAAAGACTGGTTTCTATAGAGGTGAAGGAGATGGTGGGTCAATATAAAGACTGGTTTCTATAGAGGTGAAGGAGATGGTGGGTCAATATAAAGACTGGTTTCTATAGAGGTGAAGGAGATGGTGGGTCAACATAGAGACTGGTTTCTATAGAGGTGAAGGAGATGGTGGGTCAACATAGAGACTGGTTTCTATAGAGGTGAAGGAGATGGTGGGTCAACATAGAGACTGTGGTCTATAGAGTCTGAAGGAGATGGTGGGTCAACATAGAGACTGTGTTCTATAGAGTGTAAAGGAGATGGTGGGTCAACATAGAGACTGGTTTCTATAGAGGTGAAGGAGCTTGTTGGTCAACATAGAGACTGTGTTCTATAGAGTGTAAAGGAGATGGTGGGTCAACATAGAGACTGTGTTCTATAGAGGTTGGAAGGAGCTGGTGGGTCAACATAGAGACTGTGTTCTCTATAGAGTGTAAAGGAGATGGTGGGTCAACATAGAGACTGTGTTCTATAGAGTGTAAAGGAGATGGTGGGTCAACATAGAGACTGTGTTCTATAGAGTGTAAAGGAGATGGTGGGTCAACATAGAGACTGTGTTCTATAGAGTGTAAAGGAGATGGTGGGTCAACATAGAGACTGTGTTCTATAGAGTGTAAAGGAGATGGTGGGTCAACATAGAGACTGTGTTCTATAGAGTGTAAAGGAGATGGTGGGTCAACATAGAGACTGTGTTCTATAGAGTGTAAAGGAGATGGTGGGTCAACATGAAGGTAGGACTATATAGAGAATGAAGGAGCTGGTGGGTCAACATAGAGACTGGTTTCTATAGAGGTGAAGGAGATGGTGGGTCAACATAGAGACTGGTTTCTATAGAGGTGAAGGAGATGGTGGGTCAACATAAAGACTGGTTTCTATAGAGGTGAAGGAGATGGTGGGTCAACATAAAGACTGGTTTCTATAGAGGTGAAGGAGATGGTGGGTCAACATAAAGACTGTGTTCTATAGAGTGTAAAGGAGATGGTGGGTCAACATAGAGACTGGTTCTATAGAGGTGAAGGAGATGGTGGGTCAACATAAAGACTGGTTTCTATAGAGGTGAAGGAGATGGTGGGTCAACATAGAGACTGGTTTCTATAGAGGTGAAGGAGATGGTGGGTTAAAATAAAGACTGGTTTCTATAGAGGTGAAGGAGATGGTGGGTCAACATAGAGACTGGTTTCTATAGAGGTGAAGGAGATGGTGGGTCAACATAAAGACTGGTTTCTATAGAGGTGAAGGAGATGGTGGGTCAATATTAAGACTGGTTTCTATAGAGGTGAAGGAGATGGTGGGTCAACATAAAGACTGGTTTCTATAGAGGTAAATGAGATGGTGGGTCAATATAAAGACTGGTTTTTATAGAGGTGAAGGAGATGGTGGGTCAATATAAAGACTGGTTTCTATAGAGGTGAAGGAGATGGTGGGTCAATATAAAGACTGGTTTCTATAGAGGTGAAGGAGATGGTGGGTCAATATAAAGACTGGTTTCTATAGAGGTGAAGGAGATGGTGGGTCAACATAAAGACTGGTTTCTATAGAGGTGAAGGAGATGGTGGGTCAATATAAAGACTGGTTTCTATAGAGGTGAAGGAGATGGTGGTTCAACATAGAGACTGGTTTCTATAGAGGTGAAGGAGATGGTCGGTCAATATAAAGACTGGTTTCTATAGAGGTGAAGGAGATGGTGGGTCAATATAAAGACTGGTTTCTATAGAGGTGAAGGAGATGGTGGGTCAATATAAAGACTGGTTTCTATAGAGGTGAAGGAGATGGTGGGTCAATATAAAGACTGGTTTCTATAGATGTGAAGGAGATGGTGGGTCAATATAAAGACTGGTTTCTATAGAGGTGAAGGAGAGGGTGGGTCAATATAAAGACTGGTTTCTATAGAGGTGAAGGAGATGGTGGGTCAACATAAAGACTGGTTTCTATAGAGGTGAAGAAGATGGTGGGTCAATATAAAGACTGGTTTCTATAGAGGTGAAGGAGATGGTGGGTCAACATAGAGACTGGTTTCTATAGAGGTGAAGGAGATGGTGGGTCAACATAAAGACTGGTTTCTATAGAGTCTGAAGGAGATGGTGGGTCAACATAAAGACTGGTTTCTATAGAGGTGAAGGAGATGGTGGGTCAACATAGAGACTGGTTTCTATAGAGTGTAAAGGAGATGGTGGGTCAACATAGAGACTGTGTTCTATAGAGTGTAAAGGAGATGGTGGGTCAACATAGAGACTGTGTTCTATAGAGTGTAAAGGAGATGGTGGGTCAACATAGAGACTGTGTTCTATAGAGTGTAAAGGAGATGGTGGGTCAACATAGAGACTGTGTTCTATAGAGTGTAAAGGAGATGGTGGGTCAACATAGAGACTGGTTTATATAGAGTGTAAAGGAGATGGTGGGTCAACATAGAGACTGTGTTCTATAGAGTGTAAAGGAGATGGTGGGTCAACATGAAGGTAGGACTATATAGCGTCTGAAGGAGCTGGTGGGTCAACATAGAGACTGGTTTCTATAGAGGTGAAGGAGATGGTGGGTCAACATAGAGACTGGTTTCTATAGAGGTGAAGGAGATGGTGGGTCAACATAAAGACTGGTTTCTATAGAGGTGAAGGAGATGGTGGGTCAACATAAAGACTGTTTTCTATAGAGGTGAAGGAATGGTGGGTCAACATAAAGACTGGTTTCTATAGAGGTGAAGGAGATGGTGGGTCAACATAAAGACTGGTTTCTATAGAGGTGAATGAGATGGTGGGTCAACATAGAGACTGTGTTCTATAGAGTGTAAAGGAGATGGTGGGTCAACATAGAGACTGGTTTCTATAGAGGTGAAGGAGATGGTGGGTCAACATAAAGACTGGTTTCTATAGAGGTGAAGGAGATGGTGGGTCAACATAAAGACTGGTTTCTATAGAGGTGGAGGAGCTTGTTGGTCAACATAGAGACTGTGTTCTATAGAGTGTAAAGGAGATGGTGGGTCAACATAGAGACTGTGTTCTATAGAGTGTAAAGGAGATGGTGGGTCAACATAGAGACTGTGTTCTATAGAGTGTAAAGGAGATGGTGGGTCAACATAGAGACTGTGTTCTATAGAGTGTAAAGGAGATGGTGGGTCAACATAGAGACTGTGTTCTATAGAGTGTAAAGGAGATGGTGGGTCAACATAGAGACTGTGTTCTATAGAGTGTAAAGGAGATGGTGGGTCAACATAGAGACTGTGTTCTATAGAGTGTAAAGGAGATGGTGGGTCAACATAGAGACTGTGTTCTATAGAGTGTAAAGGAGATGGTGGGTCAACATAGAGACTGTGTTCTATAGAGTGTAAAGGAGATGGTGGGTCAACATAGAGACTGTGTTCTATAGAGTGTAAAGGAGATGGTGGGTCAACATAGAGACTGTGTTCTATAGAGTGTAAAGGAGATGGTGGGTCAACATGAAGGTAGGACTATATAGCGTCTGAAGGAGCTGGTGGGTCAACATAGAGACTGGTTTCTATAGAGGTGAAGGAGATGGTGGGTCAACATAGAGACTGGTTTCTATAGAGGTGAAGGAGATGGTGGGTCAACATAAAGACTGGTTTCTATAGAGGTGAAGGAGATGGTGGGTCAACATAAAGACTGTTTTCTATAGAGGTGAAGGAGATGGTGGGTCAACATAAAGACTGGTTTCTATAGAGGTGAAGGAGATGGTGGGTCAACATATAGACTGGTTTCTATAGAGGTGAAGGAGATGGTGGGTCAACATAAAGACTGGTTTCTATAGAGGTGAAGGAGATGGTGGGTCAACATAAAGACTGTTTTCTATAGAGGTGAAGGAGATGGTGGGTCAACATAAAGACTGGTTTCTATAGAGGTGAAGGAGATGATGGGGCAACATAAAGACTGGTTTCTATAGAGGTGAATGAGATGGTGGGTCAACATAGAGACTGTGTTCTATAGAGTGTAAAGGAGATGGTGGGTCAACATAGAGACTGGTTTCTATAGAGGTGAAGGAGATGGTGGGTCAACATAAAGACTGGTTTCTATAGAGGTGAAGGAGATGGTGGGTCAACATAAAGACTGGTTTCTATAGAGGTGGAGGAGCTTGTTGGTCAACATAGAGACTGTGTTCTATAGAGTGTAAAGGAGATGGTGGGTCAACATAGAGACTGGTTTCTATAGAGGTGAAGGAGATGGTGGGTCAACATAGAGACTGGTTTCTATAGAGGTGAAGGAGATGGTGGGTCAACATAGAGACTGGTTTCTATAGAGGTGAAGGAGATGGTGGGTCAACATAAAGACTGGTTTCTATAGAGGTGAAGGAGATGGTGGGTCAACATAGAGACTGGTTTCTATAGAGTGTAAAGGAGATGGTGGGTCAACATAGAGACTGTGTTCTATAGAGTGTAAAGGAGATGGTGGGTCAACATGAAGGTAGGACTATATAGCGTCTGAAGGAGCTGGTGGGTCAACATAGAGACTGGTTTCTATAGAGTGAAGGAGATGGTGGGTCAACATAGAGACTGGTTTCTATAGAGGTGAAGGAGATGGTGGGTCAACATAAAGACTGGTTTCTATAGAGGTGAAGGAGATGGTGGGTCAACATAAAGACTGTTTTCTATAGAGGTGAAGGAGATGGTGGGTCAACATAAAGACTGGTTTCTATAGAGGTGAAGGAGATGATGGGGCAACATAAAGACTGGTTTCTATAGAGGTGAATGAGATGGTGGGTCAACATAGAGACTGTGTTCTATAGAGTGTAAAGGAGATGGTGGGTCAACATAGAGACTGGTTTCTATAGAGGTGAAGGAGATGGTGGGTCAACATAAAGACTGGTTTCTATAGAGGTGAAGGAGATGGTGGGTCAACATAAAGACTGGTTTCTATAGAGGTGGAGGAGCTTGTTGGTCAACATAGAGACTGTGTTCTATAGAGTGTAAAGGATATGTGTGGGTCAACATAGAGACTGTGTTCTATAGAGTGTAAAGGATATGGTGGGTCAACATAGAGACTGTGTTCTATAGAGTGTAAAGGAGATGGTGGGTCAACATAGAGACTGTGTTCTATAGAGTGTAAAGGAGATGGTGGGTCAACATAGAGACTGTGTTCTATAGAGTGTAAAGGAGATGGTGGGTCAACATAGAGACTGTGTTCTATAGAGTGTAAAGGAGATGGTGGGTCAACATAGAGACTGTGTTCTATAGAGTGTAAAGGAGATGGTGGGTCAACATAGAGACTGTGTTCTATAGAGTGTAAAGGAGATGGTAGGTCAACATAGAGACTGTGTTCTATAGAGTGTAAAGGAGATGGTGGGTCAACATAGAGACTGTGTTCTATAGAGTGTAAAGGAGATGGTGGGTCAACATAGAGACTGTGTTTCTATAGAGTGTAAAGGGAGATGGTAGGTCAACATAGAGACTGTGTTCTATAGAGTGTAAAGGAGATGGTGGGTCAACATAGAGACTGGTTTCTATAGAGTGTAAAGGAGATGGTGGGTCAACATATGAAGGTAGGACTATATAGCGTGAAGGAGAGTGGGTCAACATAGAGACTGGTTTCTATAGAGGGAGAAGGAGATGGTGGGTCAACATAGAGACTGGTTTCTATAGAGGTGAAGGAGATGGTGGGTCAACATAAAGACTGGTTTCTATAGAGGTGAAGGAGATGGTGGGTCAACATAAAGACTGTGTTCTATAGAGTGTGAAGGAGATGGTGGGTCAACATAAAGACTGGTTTCTATAGAGGTGAAGGAGATGGTGGGTCAACATAAAGACTGGTTTCTATAGAGGTGAAGGAGATGGTGGGTCAACATAGAGACTGTGTTCTATAGAGTGTAAAGGAGATGGTGGGTCAACATAGAGACTGGTTTCTATAGAGGTGAAGGAGATGGTGGGTCAACATAAAGACTGGTTTCTATAGAGGTGAAGGAGATGGTGGGTCAACATAGAGACTGGTTTCTATAGAGGTGGAGGAGCTGGTGGGTCAACATAGAGACTGTGTTCTATAGAGTGTAAAGGAGATGGTGGGTCAACATAGAGACTGGTTTCTATAGAGGTGAAGGAGATGGTGGGTCAACATAGAGACTGGTTTCTATAGAGGTGAAGGAGATGGTGGGTCAACATAGAGACTGGTTTCTATAGAGGTGAAGGAGATGGTGGGTCAACATAAAGACTGGTTTCTATAGAGGTGAAGGAGATGGTGGGTCAACATAGAGACTGGTTCTATAGAGTGTAAAGGAGATGGTGGGTCAACATAGAGACTGGTTTCTATAGAGGTGAAGGAGATGGTGGGTCAACATAAAGACTGGTTTCTATAGAGGTGAAGGAGATGGTGGGTCAAACATAGAGACTGGTTTCTATAGAGGTGGAGGAGCTGGTGGGTCAACATAGAGACTGTGTTTCTATAGAGGTAAAGGAGATGGTGGGTCAAACATAGAGGACTGGTTTCTATAGAGGTGAAGGAGATGGTGGGTCAACATAGAGACTGGTTTCTATAGAGGTGAAGGAGATGGTGGGTCAACATAGAGACTGGTTTCTATAGAGGTGAAGGAGATGGTGGGTCAACATAAAGACTGGTTTTCTGGTTTGGTGGGTCTATAGAGGTGAAGGAGATGGTGGGTCAACATAAAGACTGGTTTCTATAGAGGTGAAGGAGATGGTGGGTCAATATAAAGGACTGGTTTCTATAGAGGTGAAGGAGATGGTGGGTCAACATAAAGACTGGTTTCTATAGAGGTGAAGGAGATGGTGGGTCAATATAAAGACTGGTTTTCTATAGAGGTGAAGGGAGATGGGTGGGTCAATAATAAAGACTGGTTTCTATAGAGGTGAAGGAGATGGTGGGTCAACATAAAGACTGTTTCTATAGAGGTGAAGGAGATGGTGGGTCAAATATAGAGACTGGTTTCTATAGAGGTGAAGGAGAAGACTGTGTTCTATAGAGTGTGAAGGAGATGATGTGTGGTCAACATAGAGACTGTGTTCTATAGAGTGTAAAGGAGATGGTGGGTCAACATGAAGTATGTTTCTATATAGTCCGAAGGAGCTGGTTGGTCAACATAGAGACTGATTCTATAGAGTCTGAAGGAGTTGGTGGGTCAACTTAAAGACTGGATTCTCTAGAGGCTGAAAGATATCCAAGATGGCATAGCAGTGCGGTCGTGTTTTCTGTAGATAGCCAGTTTTTTTAGTTTTTTTTGTATTTTTCATATATATTTCTCAATCTCACTTTCCATCCTTTAACTAAATATACTTTCATGCAACCCGCCTCACCTAATGTGGAACGGATTCTATTATTTCTTATACCTTTTAATCAAGAACCTACGGCTGAAACTAGCCAGCTAACTAGCTACTTGCTATTAGCCACCGTTAGCGGTCTTCACCACTGTCCTTGGCCTGCACTACCTACCAGCCAGCTCTAGCCTGGACAATTATCGGCCAGTCTGCACATCGCGCTATCGACCCAGAGCATACCGGTTTTTCTGCCGGAATCACTGGACCTTAACGCCGGACCATCGCAACTAGCTAGCTGCAACCGAATGGCTGTTGTCATTGTTGGCTAATCACCACTGTCCTGAAGCTAACCCCAGTTAGCCTTGAGCTAGCCTCGAGCCAGGCCCATCTTCCGGCTATCTACCTCTCTGTCAACCGGACGGGACCTCCTGGTGTTGACACGACGCCCCGCCAATCCATCACGACTGGTCTGCCGACATAATCGTCTGATGTGGTTTCAACAGGCTTCCCGTTGTGACGACCATGAAGATCCATCTGCTAGCCCCGGCCCGCTAGCAAACGCAATCAACAGCTGGCCTCCTGCTCGCCTGTGCTTTAGCAGCCACTGAACTGCTCCCGGACTAACCTATTGCTGTTCACTGGACTTTATGATCACTCAGCTACACAGCTGATGCCTGCTGGACTGTTCCTTTATACGGTACCCCATCCTGTTTATCTGTTTAGCCTCAGCTCAATCTTTCGTCACCATTACCAGCTGTTGTCTTAGCTCTCTCGAATAGCACCTGTGATTGCGTTATGCCTCTCTCCCATGTCAATATGCCTTGCCTATTGCTGTTTGGGTTAGTTCTTATAGTACTATTTCACTGTAGAGCCCCCAGTCCCGCTCAACCTGCCTCAGATAGCTCCTTTGTCCCACCCCCATACACGCGGAGACTGGCTCAATCGGTACCTCCAGTGATGCTATCTCTTTCATTGTTACCCAACGCTTAGGTTTCCCTCCACTGTACTCATGTCCTTCGATATCCTTGTCTGTACATAATGCCCTGAATCTATTTCTACAACGCCCGGAAAAACCTGCCATTTTTTTCTCTGTACCCAACGCACTAGAAGACAGTTCTTAAAGCCTTTAGCCGCATCCTTATTCTACTCCTCCTCTGTTCCTCTGGTGATGTAGAGGTTAACCCAGGCCCTGTAGCCCCCAGTATTACTCCTGCTCCCCAGGCGCTATCATTTGTTGACATCTGTAACCGCAAAAGCCTTGGTTCTTTGCATGTTAACATCAGAAGCCTCCTCCCTAAGTTTGAGTTATTCACTGCGTTAGCACACTCCGCCAACCCTGATGTTCTAGCAGTGTCTGAATCCTGGCTTAGGAAGGCCACCAAAGATTCAGAAATGTCCATCCCCAACTACAACATTTTCCGTCTCGATAGAACTGCCAAAAGGGGGTGGGGTTGCAATCTACTGTAGAGATAGCCTGCAGAGCTCTATCATACTATCCAGGTCTTGTCACGATCGTTGACACATGATGAAGCGGGACCAAGGCGCAGCGTTGAAGGTGAACATATTATTTATTTAGAATGATCACACGATCAAAACAACAACGATAACGTGACGTCTACGGTATAACACAAACCAAAATCAGAGAACAAGATCCCACAAAAGAATAGCTGAAAACAGCCTACCTAAAGTATGGCTCCCAATCAGAGACAACGAGCAACAGCTGCCTCTGATTGGGAACCACCCTGACCAACATAGATCTATATGATCTAGAACAAAACCCAAAAACATAGAAAACACAACATAGAAGCTACCCCGTGAAAATAAACATAGAAAATCCACACCCTGGCTCAACATTTCAGAGTCCCCAGAGCCAGGGCGTGACAGTACCCCCCCCCCCCAAAGGCGCGGACTCCGACGCGCCCCAACAGAACACCACAGGGGAGGGACCGGGTGGGCACTCCGCCTTGGCGGCGGATCCGGCTCTGGGCATGATCCCCACTCCCTCTCTAACCCCCCACAGTACCCCCTGGTCTGGTCTTGCCCTGCTGGCCGGAGCTGGACTGAACACTGGTGGAGCGGATTGCTCTAGCTCCGACGTGAAGCATCTGACCGGTGCCGGACCAGCCACCGGTGGAACAGGCACGGGCCGTGCCGGACTGACGACGCACACCACTGGCTTGGGTGTGGGGAGCAGGAGCGGGCCGAGCCGGGCTGTCGAAGCGCACCCCTGACTTGGTGCGGGGAAACAGGCACGGGCCGTGCCGGACTGACGACGCACACCACTGGCTTTGTTGTGGGGAGCAGGAGCGGGCCGAGCCGGGCTGTCGAGCGCCACCCCTGACTTGGTGCAGGGAACAGGCACGGGCCGTGCCGGACTGACGACGCACACCACTGGCTTGGTGTGGGGAGCAGGAGCGGGCCGAGCCGGGCGTTCGAAGCGCACCCCTGACTTGGTGCAGGGAACAGGCACGGGCCATGCCGGACTGACGGACGCACACCACTGGCTTGGTGTGGGGAGCAGGAGCGGGCCGGAGCCGGGCTGTCGAAGCGCACCCCTGACTTGGTGCGGGGAACAGGCACGGGCCGAGCCGGACTGACGAAGCGCACCAACTGGCTTGGTGTGGGGGGAGCAGGAGCGGGCCGAGCCGGGCTGTCGAAGCGCACCCCTGACTTGGTGCGGGGAGCAGGAACGGGCCGAGCCGGGCTGTCGAAGCGCACCACTGACTTGGTGCGGGGAGCAGGAATGGGCCGGACTGGGCTGGCGACGCGCACCGTAGACTTGGTGCGAGTGGCAGGAACAGGCCGGACCGTACTGGGAACACACACCACTGGCCCTACGTGGGGATCAGGAAACAGGCCGGACCCGGACTGGCAACACACGCCAGTACCTCTCGCGTGCCTCTACAACCTCCTTCCCCATGGTGACCAGTGACCCGTAACCTGGCGTCCTCCTGCTGCCCCGTCGTCCACGGCGTTAGCCCCCCCCTAAAAAAATGTATGGGCTTCACTCCTACCCTTGGCCAAGGCCTCCATCCTCTTGCCAGACTCGCACTCATCTCCTCCCACGTCCATCCTCTCCCCTCGTCACGCTGCTTGATCCAGTCGAGGGGATCTTCTGTCACGATCGTTGACACATGATGAAGCGGACCAAGGCGCAGCGTTGAAGGTGAACATATTATTTATTTAGAATGATCACACGATCAAAACAACAACGATAACGTGACGTCTACGGTATAACACAAAACCAAATCAGAACAAGGATCCACAAAGAATAGCTGAAAAACAGCCTACCTAAGTATGGCTCCCAATCAGAGACAACGAGCAACAGCTGCCTCTGATTGGGAACCACCCTGACCAACATAGATCTATATGATCTAAAACAAAACCCAAAACATAGAAAACACAACATAGAAGCTACCCGTGAAACTAAACATAGAAAATCCACACCCTGGTCAACATTCAGAGTCCCCAGAGCCAGGGCGTGACAGGTCTGTGCCCAAACAGTTTGAGCTTCTACTTCTAAAAATCCACCTTTCCAGAAATAAGTCTCTCACTGTTGCCGCTTGCTACAGACCCCCCTCAGCCCCCAAGCTGTGCCCCTGGACACCATATGTGAATTGATTGCCCCCCCATCTATCCCTCAGAGTTCATATTGCTTGGTCACCTAAACTGGAATATGCTTAACACCCCGGCCATCCTACAATCTAGACTAGATGCCCTCAATCTCACACAAATTATCAAGGAACCTACCAGGTACAACCTAAATCGTTAACATGGCACCCTCATAGATATCATCCTGACTAATTTACCCTCTAAATACACCTCCGCTGTCTTCAACCAGGTTCCAGTGATCACTGCCTCATTGCCTGCGTCCGTAATCGGTCCGCGGTCAAACGACCACCCTCATCACTGTCAAACGCTCCCTAAAAAAACACTTCAGTGAGCAGGCCTTTCTAATGACCCTGGCCCGGTTATCCTGGATGGATATTGACCTTCATCAGTAGAGGATTGCCTGGGATGTTCTTTAAAAGTGTTCTCTCCATCTTAAATAAGCATTCCCCAATCAAAAAATTCAGATCTAAGAACAGATATAGCCCTGTTTCACCCCAGACTTGACTGCCCTTGACCATCACAAAAACATCCTGTGGCGGTACTGCATTAGCATCGAGCAGCCCCCGCGATATGCAACTTTTCAGGGAAGTCAGGAACCGATATACACAAAGCAGTTAGAAAGCAAAGGCTAACTTTTTTAACAGAAATGTGCATCCTGTAGCACTAACTCCAAAAAGTTGTGGGACACTGTAAAGTCCATGGGGAAATAAGAGCACCTCCTCCAGCTGCCCACTGCACTGAGGCTAGGAAACACTGTCACCACCGATAAATCTACGATAATCGAAAATTCAACAATCATTTTGCTACGGGACTGGGCCATGCTTTCCACCTGGCTACCCCTACCCCGGCCACCAACTCTGCACCCTCCGCTGCAACATGCCCATGCCCCCTCCCCTGCTTCTCCTTCACCCAAATTCAGATAGCTAATGTTCTGAAAGAGCTGTAAAATCTGGACCCCTACAGATCAGCTGGGCTAGACAATCTGGACCCTTTCTTTCTAAAATTAGCTGCCGAAATTGTCGCAACCCCTACTACAGCCTGTTCAACCTCTCTTTCGTATAGTCTGAGATCCCAGAGAGAGATGGAAAGCTGCTGCGGTCATCCCCTTCTTCAAAAGGGGTGACAACTCTAGATCCAAACTGTTACAGACCTATATCCATCCTGCCCTGCCTTTCGAAAGTATTTTTTGGAAAGCCAAATTAACAAACATCATCACCGACCATTTCGAATCCACCGTACCTTCTCCGCTATGCAATCTGTTTACGAGCTGGTCATGGGTGTACCTCAGCCACGCTCAAGGTCCTAAACGATATAATAACCGCGATTGATAAAAGACAGTACTGTGCAGCCATCTTCATTGACCTGGCCAAGGCTTTCGACTCTGTCAACCACCGCATTCTTATTGGCAGACTAAATAGCCTTGGTTTCTCAAATGACTTTGCTGCCTCGCCTGGTTCACCAACTACTTCTCAGATAGAGTTCAATGTGTCAAATCGGAGGGGCCTGTTGTCTGGACCTATGGCAGTCTCTATGGGGGGTGCCACAGGGTTCAATTATCAGGCCGACTCTTTTCTCTGTGTATATCAATGATGTCGCTCTTGCTGCTGGTGACTCTCAGATCCACCTCTACGCAGACGACACCATTTTGTATACATCTGTCCCTTTATTGGACACTGTGTTAACAAAACTCCAAATGGGGCTTCAATGCCATACAACACTCCTTCCGTGGCCTCCAACTGCTCTTAAACACTAGTAAACTAAATGCATGCTCTTCAATCGAACGCTGCTTGCATCCGCCCTGCCCGACTAGAATCACTACTCTCGGCGGGTCTGACTTAGAATATGTGGACAACTACAAATACCTAGGTGTCTGGTTAGACCGTAAACTCTCCTTCCAGACTCATATTAAGCATCTCCAATCCAAAGTTAAATCTAGAATCGGCTTCCTATTTCCCAACAAAGCCTCCTCACTCATGCTGCTAAACATGCCCTCGTAAAACTGACTATCCTGCCGATCCTTGACTTCGGCGATGTCATTTACAAAAATAGCCTCCAACACTCTACTCAGCAAATTGGATGTAGTCTATCACAGTGCCATCCGTTTTGTCACCAAAGCCCCATATACTACCCACCATTGTGACCTGTATGCTCTTGTTGGCTGGCCCTCACTACATATTCGTCGCCAAAACCACTGGCTCCAGGTCATCTATAAAATCACTTCTAGGCAAATCCCCGCCTTATCTTAGCTCATTGGTCACCATAGCAACACCCCACCCGTAGTATGCGTTCCAGCAGGTATATCTCACTGGTCATCCCCAAAGCCAAACACCTCTTTGGTCGCCATTCCTTCCAGTTCTCTGCTGCAAATGACTGGAACGAACTGCAAACATCTCTGAAGCTGGAGACTCTTATCTCCCTCACTAACTTTAAGCATCAGTTGTCAGAGCAGCTTACCGATCACTGCACCTGTACACAGCCCATCTGTAATTAGCCCACCCAACTACCTCATCACCATATTGTTATTTATTTTGCTCAATTGCACCCAGTATCTCTATTTGCACATCATCTTCTGCACACATCTATCATTCCAGTGTTAATACTAAATTATAATTATGTTGCACCATGGCCTATTTATTGCCTTACCTCCATAACTTACTACATTTGCACACACTGTATATAGATGTTCTATTGTGTTTATGACTGTACGTTTTGTTTACCCCATATGTAACGCTGTGTTGTTGTTGTTTTTATCGCACTGCTTTGCTTTTATCTTGGCCAGGTCCCAGTTGTAAATGAGAACTGGGTCTCAACTGGCTTCTTACCTGTTAAATAAAGGTGAAATAAAATGGAGATGATGGGTCAACATGAAGGTAGGACTCTATAGAGTGAAGGAGATGATGGGTCAACATGAAGGTAGGACTCTATAGAGTGAAGGAGATGATGGGTCAACATGAAGGTAAGACTCTATAGAGTCTGAAGGAGATGATGGGTCAACATGAAGGTAGGACTCTATAGAGTCTGAAGGAGATGATGGGTCAACATGAAGGTAGGACTCTATAGAGTCTGAAGGAGATGATGGGTCAAATGAAGGTAGGACTCTATAGAGTGAAGGAGATGATGGGTCAACATGAAGGTAGGACTCTATTAGAGTGAAGGAGATGATGGGTCAACATGAAGGTAGGACTCTATAGAGTCTGAAGGAACACGATGATGTGTCAAACATGAAGGTAGGACTCTATAGAGTCTGAAGGTAGATGATGGGGTCAACATGAAGGTAGGACTCTATAGAGTCTGAAGGAGATGATGGGTCAACATGAAGGTAGGACTCTATAGAGTCTGAAGGAGAGATGATGGGTCAACATGAAGGTAGGGACTCTATAGAGTCTGAAGGAGATGATGGGTCAACATGAAGGTAGGACTCTATATAGTCTGAAGGAGATGATGGGTCAACATTGAAGGTAGGACTCTATAGAGTCTGAAGGAGATGATGGGTCAACATGAAGGTAGGACTCTATAGAGTCTGAAGGAGATTGATGGGTCAACATGAAGGTTAGGGACTCTAAGAGAGTCTGAAGGAGATGATGGGGTCAACATGAAGGTAGGACTCTATAGAGTCTGAAGGAGATGATGGGTCAACATGAAGGTAGGACTCTATAGAGTCTGAAGGAGATGATGGGTCAACATGAAGGTAGGACTCTATAGAGTCTGAAGGAGATGATGGGGTCAACATGAAGGTAGGACTCTATAGAGTCTGAAGGAGATGATGGGTCAACATGAAGGTAGGACTCTATAGAGTCTGAAGGAGATGATGGGTCAACATGAAGGTAGGACTCTATAGAGTCTGAAGGAGATGATGGGTCAACATGAAGGTAGGACTCTATAGAGTCTGAAGGAGATGATGGGTCAACATGAAGGTAGGACTCTATAGAGTCTGAAGGAGTTGGTGGGTCAATATAAAAGACTGTTTTCTATAGAGTCTAAAGGAGGTGTTGGGTCAACATATAGACAGATTTCTCTAGAGTCTGAAGGAGATGTTTGGTTAACATAAATACTGGTTTCTATAGAGTCTGAAGGAGTTGGTGGGTCAACATAGAGACTAGATTATATAGAGTCTCAAGGAGTTAGTGGGTCAACATATAAACAGTTTTCTAAAGGGTCCGAAGGAGATAGTAAGTAAACTTGCATTCCCATACTAGACTAGCGTCAAAATTCGCTCCGCAAGTAAAACATCTCCGGAGTGGCGCAGTGGTGGTTAAGGCACTGCACGCAGTTGTAACGTGTCACTAGAGATCCTGGTTCAATCCAGGCTCTGTCAGCCGGCCGCGACCCCATGGCGGCGCACCAATTGGCCCAGCGTCGTCCAGGGGTAGGGGAGGAACACACAAACGGCAGGGATGTTGATAGAGCAAGTGCGTTTGCAACGCCAGGGTCGTGCTTCTCCATTCCACGGGGGAAGAGTATAAAAAATTTCTAAAAACTGTAAATAAAAAAATAAACACGGGGGACTGTCGCTCTGGAAAGAGCGTCTGCTAAATACTAAATGTAAATGTAATGTAAAATGTAAACGTTGTACTAATAATGTCTCACCTCCTTAATGGCTCAGCTCTCCCCATCACATCTGGAAGAGCTTAACCCAATCTAAAACTCCAACCATTTTCTGGTGGCAATGTTCTATTTTCCACTGCTTCTGCTGTCTCTATGGCGATGTTTTGGCACATTTCTACCACGAGTGTCTGAATGCAGGGAGAGAGGAGGGGGAGAGAGGAGGGGGGTGGAGACTCACTGCGTCTGATTTTGGAGGTAACAGGGGGAGGAGTTGGAACTCGTGTCACCATGGCGAGGTGGGCGGTCCCCAGCGATCCGTCCATTGAGGAAGAGGAATGGAAGGAGATGAGGTTTGGCTCCGCCTTCCCCAGGCCCTCTGCTATCTGATTGGTCCAGAGTTCTTCATAGGCGATATCCTCATTGGTCTGCAGCTCAGCTTCCGGCCAATCGGGAGAGATGTACTCTGGCCCCTCCCCCAACAGAGTCTCTGCAGTGCTGCGATTGGCTGACGTTGTCTGTAACTCCACCACCAGCGAACACACACATAGACAGCTGCTGAGAGTCCTCGCTCACGCACACTCGCTGCACGTTCACACTCTCCTCGCTGAGTTCTGGACGCGTCTCTCGGACGGCTCGGCTGTAACCGTCAGGTCGAAGCTGGCATGTTGCCGTAGCAACAGGCTGTCCATGGTTGCCGTTGGCATCGCCATGGAGAAGCGGGGCATGCAGCGTAGCAACAGAAAGTGGGAGGGAACCCAGTTGGGTGGGACGCAGGACGAGACACAACACCACAGTTTTACTGACGATGTTCAACAGACTTGTAGCGATGCCCCTCTCTCACCTGGAAACAATACAGAGAGAGAGCTAGGGTTAGTCACCTTCCGTACACACACACACACACACACACACACACACACACACACACACACACACACAACACACACACACACACACACACATCGTTAGTGTCGGCCATGTCTTACCACGTGGCGGTCATAGGGGTTCCGTGGTGGTCTTGTCGGCACAGTAACGTTAACAGGAAGTCTGACCCTCTCGATGATGCTGCGCACCGTGTGGTCAGCTCCCAGAATGCCCTGCTCCAGCGGGCCGAGCGCGTGCAGAACCGTCCTCGGCAGGGAAGGGCAGAGAAAGTCTTTGATTGGTCCGATGGTTCATACACACCAGACACGGAGTTTTACCTGAGGACAGAGGGACAGGGAGTTTTACCTGAGAGAGGGACAGGGAGTTTTACCTGAGGACAGAGGGACAGGGAGTTTACCTGAGAGAGGGACAGGGAGTTTTTATCTGAGAGAGGGACAGGAGTTTACCTGAGGACAGAGGGACAGGGCAGTTTTACCTGAGAGAGGGACAGGGAGTTTTATCTGAGAGAGGGACAGGGAGTTTTACCTGAGAGAGGGATGGGGGAGTTTTACCTTTGAGAGGGACAGGAGTTTCCCTTGAGAGAGGGGCAGGGAGTTTTACCTGAGATAGGGACAGGGAGTTTTACCTGAGAGAGGGACAGGAGTTTACCATGAGAGAGGGACAGGGAGTTTTACCTAAGAGAGGGACAGGGAGTTTTACCTGAGAGAGGGACAGGGCAGGGAGGGTGTGTGTGTGTTTGGTTTACTTCAAACAAGGAAAAGTCGGACAAAGTGGGGACATGTTGCCGGTTCCCACAAGGTTTAGGGGTTAGGTTTAGGGTTAGGGTTAGGAGTTAGGGTTGTGGGGGGTTAGGAGTTAGGGTTAGGAGTTAGGGTTGTGGGGGGGTTAGGGTTAGGGTTAGGGTTAGGAGTTAGGGTTAGGTTAGGGTTGTGGGGGGGTTAGGGTTAGGAGTTAGGGTTAGGGTTAGGAGTTAGGGTTGTGGGGGGTTAGGGTTAGGGTTAGGGTTAGGGTTGTGGGGGGTGTGTTTCTTACTGCGGGGGGTTTTCCCCAGGCGTATCAGGAGAGCGCTCAGTCCGGTTTTCTCCCTGGTAGGCGTGGCCGTGAGAAGCTCCGCCTTCCCCATTAGTGACAGCTGATCTCCGGCCTGCAGCGTCACACTGTACGACTCACTGTCCTCACTGAACTCCCTCGACACGACCTGGAGAGGTATACATACACACTCACAGAGACACACACACAGAGACACACAGAGGACACACCACAACACAGAGGACACACACCACACAGAGACACACACACACACCACACCACACAGAGACACAACCACACCACACCACACAGAGACACACACACACACCACACCACACCACACAGAGACACAACCACACCACCACAACACAGAGACACAACCACACCACACCACACAGAGACACACACACACACCACACCACACCACACAGAGACACAACCACACCACACCACACCACACCACACAGAGACACAACCACACCACACCACACCACACAGAGACACACACAGAGACACAACCCACACCACACCACACCACACAGAGACACAACCACACCACACCACACAGAGACACACATACGTTTTGTTCTTCTACGTCCTATTTTCCCTAACCCCTAACCCTAACTAACCCTTACCCTAGGCCCTAACCCTTACCATAAGCTTAACCCTAATCCTAAAACCTAACTCCTAACCCTAATTCTAACCCTGTTGCAACCCTAAACCTAACTCCTAACCCTAACCCTAAACCTAACTCCTAACCCTAAACCTAACTCCTAACCCTAACCCTAAACATAACTCCTAACCCTAAACCTAACTCCTAACCCTAACCCTAACCTAACTCCTAACCCAAAACCTAACTCCTAACCCTAACCCTAAACCTAACTCCTAACCCTAACCCTAAACCTAACTCCTAACCCTAAACCTAACTCCTAAACCCTAAACCTAACTCCTAACCCTAAACCTAACTCCTAACCCTAAACCTAACTCCTAACCCTAAACCTAACTCCCTAACCCTAAACCTAACTCCTAACCCTAAAACCCTAAACTCCTAACCCTAAACCTAACTCCTAACCGTAAACCTAACTCCTAACCTAAAACCTAACTCCTAAACCTAACATAACCCTAAACCTAACTCCTAACCCAAACCTAACTCCTAACCCTAACCCTAACTCCTAACCCTAAACCTAACTCCTAACCCTAACCCTAAACCTAACTCCTAACCCTAAACCTAACTCCTAACCCTAAACCTAACTCCTAACCCTAACCCTAAACCTAACCCTAACCCTAAACCTAACTCCTAAACCTAACTCCTAACCCTAAACCTAACTCCTAACCCTAAACCTAACTCCTAACCCTAAACCTAACTCCTAACCCTAACCCTAAACCTAACTCCTAACCCTAACCCTAAAAACCTAACTCCTAACCCTAACCCTAAACCTAAAACTCCTAACCCCTAAACCTAACTCCTAACTCCTAACCCTAAACTTAACTCCTACCCCTAAACCTAACTCCTAACTCCTAACCGGTAACCCTAAACCTAACTCCTAACCCTAACCCTAACTAAACTCCTAACCCTAACCCTAAAACTAACTCCTAACCCTAATCCTAACTCCTAACCGTAAACCTAAACCTAAACGCCTATCCCTAAACCTAACTCCTAACCCTAAACCTAACTACTAACCCTAAACTAACTCCTAACCCTAAACCTAACTCCTAACCCTAAACCTAACTCCTGACCTTAAAATAGCCTTTGTCCTCATGGGGATGTGGGAAATGTCCCCAAGAAGGAGAATTATCCTTGTTTTTCTCTCCTTGTGGGGATTTTGGGATTTTAGGTCCCACAAGGAGAGAAGAACCAACCCACCACACACCACAGATACATAGACCAGTATTTGTCCTGTATAGTTAAACCCAGTGTTTTGTCATTGTATAGTTAACCCAGTATTTGTCATGTATAGTTAACCCAGTGTTTGTCATGTATAGTTAACCCAGTATTTGTCATGTATAGTTAACCCAGTGTTTTGTCATGTATAGTTAACCCAGTATTTGTCATGTATAGTTAACCCCAGTGGTTTGTCATGTATAGTTAAACCAGTATTTGTCAGTATAGTTAACCCAGTATTTGTCCATGTATAGTTACCCAGTGTGTTTGTCATGTATAGTTAACCAGTATTCGTCAGTATCAGTTAACCCCGATGTTGTCAGGCTATAGTTAACCCAGTGTTTGTCATGTATAGTAACCCAGTGTTTCTGTCATGTATAGTTAACCCAGTGTTGTCATGTATAGTTAAACCCAGTATTTGTCATGTATAGTTAACCCAGTGTCTTGTTTGTATAGTTAACCCGAGTATATGTATAGGTACCCAGTGTTTGTCATGTATATTTAACCCAGTATTTGTCCTGTATAGTTAACCCAGTATTTGTCATGTATAGTTAACCCAGTGTTTGTCATGTATAGTTAACCCAGTGTTTGTCATGTATAGTTAAACCCAGTGTTTGTCATGTATAGTTAACCCAGTGTTTGTCATGTATAGTTAACCCAGTATTTGTCATGTATAGTTAAACCCAGTGTTTGTCATGTATAGTTAACCCAGTGTTTGTCATGTATAGTTAACCCAGTGTTTGTCATGTATAGTTAACCATGTATAGTTAACCAGTGTTTGTCATGTATAGTAAACCCAGTGTTTGTCATGTATAGTTAACCCAGTGATTTGTCATGTATAGTTAACCCAGTGTTTGTCATGTATAGTTAACCCAGTGTTTGTCATGTATAGTTAACCAGTATTTGTCATGTATAGTTAACCCAGTATTTGTCATGTATAGTTAACCCAGTTTTGTCATGTATAGTTAACCCAGTGTTTGTCATGTATAGTTAACCCAGTATTTGTCATGTATAGTTAACCCAGTGTTTGTCATGTATAGTTAACCCCAGCAGTGTTGTCGCTATAGTTAACCATCTAGTGTTTGTCATGTATAGTTAACCCTGTGTTTGTCATGTATAGTTAACCCAGTATTTGTCATGTATAGTTAACCCAGTGTTTGTCATGTATAGTTAACCCAGTGTTTGTCATGTATAGTTAACCCCAGTGTTGTGTCATGTATAGTTAACCCAGTGTTTGTCATGTATAGTTAACCCAGTGTTTGTCATGTATAGTTAACCCAGTGTTTGTCATGTATAGTTAACCCAGTTATTTGTCATGTATAGTTAACCCAGGTGTTTGTCATGTATAGTCAACCCAGTGTTTGTCATGTATAGTTAACCCAGTGTTTGTCATGTATAGTTACACCCAGTGTTTGTCATGTATAGTTAACCCAGTGTTTAGACCCAGTGTTTGTCATGTATAGTTAACCCAGTATTTGTCATGTATAGTTAACCCAGTGTTTGTCATGTATAGTTAACCCAGTGTTTGTCATGTATATAGCTGAGTAGTGTTGTTCACCAGCTCCTTCCCTAACCCAGTTGTATATAGCTGAGTAGTGTTGTAGCTCCTCCCCCTAAACCCTATTGTATATAGCTGAGTAGTGTTGTAGCTCCTCCCCCTGCAACCCTATTGTATATAGCTGAGTAGTGTTGTAGCTCCTCCCCATAACCCTATTGTATATAGCTGAGTAGTGTTGTAGCTCCTCCCCTAACCCTATTGTATATAGCTGAGTAGTGTTGTAGCTCCTCCCCGCTAACCCTATGGTATATAGCTGAGAGTAGTGTTGTAGCTCCTCCCCCCCTAACCCTATTGTAATATAGCTGAGTAGTGTTGTAGCTCCTCCCCTAACCCTATTGTTATATAGCTGAGTAGTGTTGTAGCTCCTCCCCCTAACCCTATTATACAGCGGAGTAGTGTTGTAGCTCCTCCCCCTAACCCTATTGTATATAGCTGAGTAGTGTTCGTAGCTCCTCCCCCTACCCTATTGTATATAGCTGAGTAGTGTTGTAGCTCCTTTTACCTAAACCCCTAACCCCTGACCCGAGGGCTGTGATGGTGCATGGAATTTTGGATGATGGTAATTGGCCAGTCAAAATGACCTTGATCACAGTAAATAAACCGTTTCAAACAACAAAACATTTTAAAATCCTGACTGTATGGTGCTGCCATAGAAATAGAATGAATGAGACCGGGTGTCCCCATGCAAGTCAATGATGGCAGACATGGGTAGACTGGCGGACATTGCGACGTGTACCCATTGAAGCAAAGCAGGAACTAAAATATGTTAAAAAAAACCCTACCCTGACCCCTAACCCATGGACCTTGACAGTGAAGCTGAGGTTTCCATGGTGAAAGACTCGGTCAGGGAACACTCCGGCCACTCCTCCACGAGGAGAAATACTGGACGGGATCCCTGACGTCTCTGTTCTTCATTCAACTAGACGGAATCTACCTGACACCACACACACATACACACACATACACACAACACACATGGAGGAGACAGGATTTTAGTCAGAGAGAAAATAAAACTGAAAAATAAAACTGTCCCCAACAAGTTTCCAAGAAGTGTGTGATGTCACTATGGAAACCTACTGTTGGTACACCACACATCCTTCTGAAGGAGAAACAGTGAAGTTCTGACCTCTCTCAGCCAATTCCGAAGTCAAACAGGGTTCTCATGGTAACCGTTAAAGAAGCTCCATTCTCACACTGAGCAGAGATCAACATGGAGATGATTAAACAAACACTCCACGGCTCAGGAGACCAGGCTGACGGATGGATAGCAACCCCCCACACACACACACACAAACACACACACACACACAACAGAAACAAACACCCCAGGATACAGAGCAACAAAAAGCAGCCCTCCTCCTCCTCCTTTTCCTTCCCCTCCTACCCATCCACTCTTCCTCCTCTCTATATTCTCTCCTCCTCCTCCTCTATACTTCTCTCTCCTCTTCCTCCTCCTCTCCTCTTTCTCTCCTCCTCCTCTTTCTTTCTCTCCTCCCCCTCTCTCTTTCTCTCCAGTTCTTTTTCTCTCTTTCTCTTTTCCTCCCTCACTCTTTCATTTCTCCTCCTCCCCCTCTCTCTTTCTCTCCTTCTCTCTTCTCTTCTCCTCCTCCCATCCTATATTTCCAAATCAAATCAAATCAAAATTTTATTGCCACATTGCGCCGAAAACAACAGGTGAAAAAGAGGCGACTCCGGGATGCTGACCTTCTAGGCAGAGTTGCAAAAAAAGTCCAGTGTTTGTGTTTCTTTTGCCCATCTTAATCTTTACTTTCATGGGACAGTCTGTGATATGGCTTTTTCTTTGCAACTCTGCCTAGAAGGTCAGCATCCTGGAGTTGCCTCTTCACTGTTGACGTGAGACTGGTGTTTGCGTGGTACTATTTAATGAAGCTGCCAGTTGAGACCTGTGATGCATCTGTTTCTCAAAACTAGACACTCTAATGTTATTTGTCTCTCTTGCTCAGTTGTGCACCGGGGACCTCCCACTCCTCGTTCTATTCTGATTAGAAGCAGTTTGCACTGTTCTGTGAAGGCGAGTAGTACACAGCGTGGTATGAGATCTTCAGTTTCTTGGCAATTTCTCGCATGGAAGAGCTTTCATTTCTCAGAACAAGAATAGACTGACGAGTTTCAGAAGAAAATTAATACAAACCCACAATTGCTGATGCTCCAGATACTCAACTAGTCTCAAGAAGGCCAGTTGTATTGCTTCTTAATCAGCACAACAGTTTTCAGCTGTGCTAACATAATTGCAAAAGCCTCTTAAGTTTGGGGGGTAGAAGCTGTTAAGAAGCCTTTTGGACCTAGACTTGGCGCTATAGGTACCGCTTGCCAGCAGTAGCAGACTGGAGAACAGTCCAGGACTAGGGTGGCTGGAGTACTTTGACAATTTGTGAGGGCCTTCCTCTGACACCGCCTCGTATAGAGGTCCTGGATGGCAGGAAGCTTGGCCCCCAGTGAGGTACTGGGCTGTACGCATACCCTCTGTAGTGCCTTGCGGTCGGAGGCCAAGCAGTTGCCATACCAGGCGGTGATGCAACCAGTCGGATACTCTCGATGGTGCAGCTGTAGAACCTTTGGAGGATCTGAGGTACCCATGCAAAAATCTTTTCAGTCTCCTGAGGGGGAATGGGCTTTGTCGTTGCCTCTTCACGACTGTCTTGGTGTTTTGGACCATGATAGATGTTGGTGATGTGGGACACCAAGTAACTTGAAGCTCCTCAACCTGTTCCACTACAGCCCCGTCGATTGAGAATGGGGCGGGCTCAGTCTCTTCTTTTTCCTGTAGTTAGTACACAATCATTCTCCTTCTGTTCTTGATCACATTGAGGGAGAGTTTGTTCATCCTGGCACCACTATGGCCAGTGTCGGACCTCCTCCCTATAGGGCTGTTTCATCGGTGTGGTGATCAGGCCTACCACGGTTGTGTCATCGGCAAACTTAATGATGGTGTTGGAGTCGTGCCTGGCCATGCAGTCATGCCCGTGAACAGGGAGTACAGGAGGCGGTACTGAGCACGTGTTGAGGATCAGCGTGGTAGATGTGTTGCTACCCTTACCACCCGGGGGAGGCCCCGTTCAGGAAGTCCAGGAGACCAGTGCAGAGGAGGTGTTTAGTCCCAGGGTCCTGAGCTTAGTGATGAGCTTGGAGGGCACTATGGTGTTGAACGCTGAGCTGTAGTCAATGAATAGCATTCTCACGTAGTAAAAGGGTTCCTCTTCCCTGTCCAGGTGGGAAAGGGCAGTGTGGAGTGCAATAGAGATGCATCATCTGTGGATCTGTTGGGGCGGTTATGCAAATTGGAGTGGCCTAGGGTTTTCTGGATAATGGTGTTGATGTGAGCCATGACAGCCTTTTCAAAGTACTTCATGGTTACAGACGTGAGTGCTACGGGTCGGTACAGTCATTTAGGCAGGTTAAACTTAGTGTTCTGGGCACAGGGACTGCTTGAAAACATGTTGGGTATTACAGACTCAGACAGGGACATGTTGAAAATGTCAGTGAAGACCCACTTGCCAGTTGGTCAGTGCATGCTCGGAAGTACACGTCATGGTAATCCGTCTGGCCCAGTGGCCTTGTGAATGTTGACCTGCTTAAAAGTCTTACTCACATAGTTCATCCGGAACAGCTGATGCTCTCATGCATGCTTCAGTGTTGCTTGCCTCAAAGCGAGCATAGAAGTGATTTAGCTTGTCTGGTAGCTTTTTCACTGGGCAGCTCGCGGTCTGTGCTTTCCTTGTAGTCTGTAATAGTTTTCAAGCCCTGTCACATCCGACGAGCATCAGAGGCGGCTGTAGTAGTGATTCAATCTTAGTCCTGTATTGACTCTTTGCTTGTTTGATTGTTCGTCGGAGGGCATAGAGGAATTTCTTATAAGTGTCGGGCGGGTTAGAGTCCTGCTCCTTGAAAGCGGCAGCTCTACCCTTTAGCTCAGTGCGGATTGTGCCCTGAATCCATGGCTTCTGGTTGGGGTATGTACAGTGAAGTCGGAAGTTTACATACACCTTAGCCAAAATACTTTTAAAACTCAGTTTTTTCACAATCCCTGACATTTAATCCTAGTAGAAATTCCTGTCTTACGTCAGTTAGGATCACCACTTTATTTTAAGAATTGTGAAATGTCAGAATAGTAGTAGAGAGAATGATTTTATTTCAGCTTTTATTTCTTTCATCCACATTCCCGTGGGTCAGAAGTTTACATACACTCAATTCAGTATTTGGTAGCATTGCCTTTAAATGGTTTACGATCTTGGGTCAAACATTTCGGGTAGCCTTCCACAAGCTTCCCACAAAAATAAGTTGGGTGAATTTTGGCCCATTCCTCCTGACAGAGCTGGTGTCAACTGAGTCAGGTTTGTAGGCCATCCTTCGCTTGCATACAAGCTTTTTTCAGTTTCTGCCACAAATTTACTAGTAGGATTGAGGTCAGGGCTTTGTGATGGCCACTCCAATACCTTGACTTTGTTGTCCTTAAGCCATTTTGCCACAACTTTGGAAGTATGCTTGGGGTCATTTCCATTTGGAAGACCCATTTGCGACCAAGCTTTAACTTCCTGACTGATGTCTTGAGATGTTGCTTCAATATATTCACATAATTTTCCTTCCTCATGATGCCATCTATTTTGTGAAGTGCACCAGTCCCTCCTGCAGCAAAGCACCCCCACAGCATGATGCTGCCACCCCCGTGCTTCACGGTTGGGATGGTGTTCTTCGGTTTGCAAGCATCCCCCTTTTTCCTCCAAACATAACGATGGTCATTATGGCCAAAACAGTTCTTATTTTTGTTTCATCAGACCAGAGGACATTTCTCAAAAAAGTACGATCTTTGTCCCCATGTGCAGTTGCAAACTGTAGTCTGGTTTTTTTTTAAGGCGGTTTTGGAGCAGTGGCTTCTTCCTTGCTGAGCAGCCTTTCAGGTTATGTCGATATAGGACTTGTTTAACTGTGGATATAGATACTTTTGTACCTGTGTCCTCCAGCATCTTCACAAGGTCCTTTGCTGTTGTTCTGGGATTGATTTGCACTTTTCGCACTAAAGTACATTCAACTCTAGGAGACAGAACCCCCCCCACGTCTCCTTCCTGAGCGGCTATGAAGGCTGCGTGATCCCATGGTGTTTATACTTGCGTACTATTGTTTGTTACAGATGAACGTGGTACATTCAGGCGTTTGGAAATTGCTCCCAAGGATGAACCAGACTTGTGGAGGTCTACAATTTTTTTTTCTGAGGTCTTGGCTGATTAATTTTGATTTTCCTATGATGTCAAGCAAAGAGGCACTGAGTTGAAGGTTGGCCTCGAAATACTGCAACAGGTACACCTCCAATTGACTCAAATGATGTGGAATTAGCCTATCAGAAGCTTCTAAGCCATGACATCATTTTCTGGAATTTCCAAGCTGTTTAAAGGCACAGCCAACCTTGTGTATGTAAAACTTCTGACCCAATGGAATGTGGTTACAGTGAATTATAAGGTGAAAAAATTCTGTCTTTGTAAACAATGTTGGAAAAATTACTTGTGTCATGCACAAAGTACATGTCCTAACCGACATGCCAAATATATAGTTGTTAACAAGAAATTTGTGGAGTGGTTGAAAACTAGTTTTAATGACTCCAACTAAGGTATGTTAACACTTCCGATGATAACCCTCCCATCTCTCTCTTTCTCCTCGACCTTCTGGTACTTCTCCTCCCTCTCTCTACCTTTCCCCCCCTCTCTCACTTTTCTCCTCCCCCTCCTCCCTCCTCATCTCTCTCTTTCCTTCATCCTTTTCATCCCCTACTCTTTCTCTCCTCCTCCTCCTCCTCCTCCTCCCTCTCATGATCCACAACAAGACAGATTTTCTCGTTTTCCCTTCCTAACCTCCTTCCCTCAGCCCTAACCCTTCAATATCTAACCCTTCCATACAGTGGGGGATAAAAAAGTATTTAGTTCAGCCACCAATTGTGGCATGTTCTCCCACTTAAAAAAGGATAGAGAGAGGCTGTAATTGTCATCATATGTACACGTCAACTATGACAGACAAAATGAAAAAAATGGATTTTTAATGAATTTATTTTGCAAAACATATGGCTGGAAAAAAAAGTATTGGTCAATAACAAAAGTTTCTCAATACTTTGTTATATAACCTTGTTGCAATGACACAGGTCAAACGTTTTCTGTAAGTTCTTCACAAGGTTTCACACACTGTTGCTGGTATTTGGCCCATTCCTCCATGCAGATCTCCCTCTAGAGCAGTGATGTTTTAGGGGCTATTCGCTGGGCAACACGGACTTTCAAACTCCCTCCAAAGATTTCTATGGGGTTGAGATCTGGAGACTGGCTAGGCCACATCCAGGACCTTGAAATGCTTCTTACGAAGCCACTCTATCGTTGCCCGGGCCGGTGTGTTTGGGATAATGTCATGCTGAAAGACACAGCCACATTTTCATCTTCAATGCCCTTTAGCTGATGGACGGAGGTTTTCACTCAAAATCTCACTCTACAAGGCCCATTCATTCTTTACCTTTACACGGATCTAGTCGTCCTGGTCCCTTTGCAGAAAAACCAACTCAACCAGCATGATGTTTCCACCCCCATGCGTCACAGTAAGGTAAGATGGGTGTTCTTTGGATGCAACTCAGCATTCTTTGTCCTCCAAACACGACGAGTTGAGTTTTTTACCAAAAAAGTTCTATTTTGTTTCATCTAACCATATGACAGTCTCCCAATCCTCTTCTGATCATCCAAATGCACTCTAGCAAACTTCAGACGGGCCTGGACATGTTACTGGGTAAGCAGGGGGACACGTCTAGGAGCACTGCAGGATTTGAGGCCTGGCGGCGTAGTGTATTACTGATGGTAGGGCTTTGTTACTTGGGTCCCAGCTCTCTGCAGGTCATTCACTAGGTCCCCTGTGTTGGTTCTGGGATTTTTGCTCACGTTCTTGTGATCATTTGTACCCCACGGGGTGAGATCTGCCGTTCCGTGAGCCCCAGATCGAGGGAGATTATCAGTGGTCTTGTAATGTCTTCCATTCCTAATAATTGCTTCCACAGTTGATTTCTTTCAAAAACAAGCTGCTTACCTATTGCAGATTCAGTCTTTCCCAGCATGGGCAGGTCTACAATTTGTTTTTGGTGTCCTTTGACAGCTCTTTGGTCTTGGCCATAGTGGAGTTAGTCAGTGTGACTGTTTGAGGTTGTGGACAGGTGTCTTTTATATCTGATAACAAGTTCAAACAGGTGCCATTAATACAGGTAACGAGTGGAGGACAGAGGAGGCCTCTTAAAGACAGAAGTAACAGGTATGTGAGAGCCAGAAAAGTTTGCTTGTTGTAGGTGACCAAATACTTATTTTCCACCATAATTGCAAATAAAATTCATTAAAAACCCATTACAATGTGATTTTCTGGAGAAAAAAAATCTCAATTTGTCTGTCATAGTTGACGTGCTACTATGATGAAATTACAGTCCTCCTTCATCTTTTTAAGTGGGAGACCTTGCACAAGTGGTGGCTGACTAAGACTTTTTTCCCCACTTTGATATAATTCTTCCATATCTAACTCTTTCCAATCCTAACTTCCATGTCTAAACCTTTTCATATCTAAGTCCTACAGCAGGGGTATTTCACGTGTCATGTCACGGTTCAGACAGACGACCAGAGGACCACAATTGCGTCACACCAGAAAGTTTATTAAAACTTAAGGGAAAAGGGGAAGTAGGGAGTGATGGAAGGCTCCAGGGAGGTTAACAGGGATCCCGTCCAATGCGCTGGGTCTGTGCCCCCCCCAGTGGGCAGCGATGCGTCCTATGAAGCCGGTGGTGGGTGGGTCCAGAAGTTCCTTGGGGGGGGGAGACACAGACACAAAGGGCGGAATGAACCAGGCGAGCAGTACAGTTCAAGGGAAATCACAAAAATACGTAGAGTAGCAAGGCAGAAGGCTGGTCAGAGTTACCGGGATTGAAGCGTAGTCAGGAGTCGTAATGGCAGAAGCAGGTCTGGATCTCCTGAGGCAGAAGAGTATCCAAAAAAACAGGCAGGTCCGGGGTCACAAAACCAGGGTGAGCCAGAAGCGCGAGCAAACAGGTTCCGGGATTGTGAGCTTTGCAGCCGATCGGAGCACCGACGAGCTGAAAGGAACAGGGGCCTAAATACTGGGAGAGGTAGTGGGTAATGCCAGTCGCAGCTGGCTAGCGTAATTAGAGCATAGCAGAGCAGGGACAGGTGGAGCTAGTTAGGCTGAGTAGAGAGCGTGGTGAGCAGGAGTGTGAAGAAAATTAAGTTGGTAACCGTGGAGGTGTGAGAGGCCCATGACAGAAACCCCCCCCATAGGGACGGCCCCAGAAAGGTCCCAAGAGCAAACCCACGCCCGGGCGGGAGGAGGGGAGCCGGAGGAGGGCTAGGAAATCCTGCCAAACGGGCAGAGTGAACGTCCTCATCCTCGGAGGAAGCCGGAGGCGCCGTGGTCGGGAGATGGGACAGGTCCCGAGACAGGATCAGGCACAGGGCAGGAAGACGAGCGGGCCGGACGGTTAGGGACCCTCTGGGCCGGCCCCTACGGATTGCAGGTTGATCAGGATGCCGTTGGTGGAAAGCGTGGTGATGAGAGTCCTATCCACCAATCCGACTAGCTGGCACCCAGGTCCTTTCCTCAGGTCCATAAGCCCTCCCAGTCAAAGAGGTACTGGAGACCCCCTTACCCCTACGTCTGGACCGACAGCAGGCGGCGAGACGTGTAAAACCAGACCACCATCGAGAAGATGTGGATGGAGGAGGACCAGGGCAGCAGGGACCAGCGACTCTCATGGATTGGGCTTAATCTCAGACACATGGAAAGTGGGGTGACCTCAGGGAATTAGCAGTTGGAGCGGAAGCATTGGGCTAATCACTCTTAGATAGGGGAATGGGCCAATGAAACGATGTGCCAGATTCCTGCGGGGACTCCACCCTGAGTGGCAGGTTCTCGCGATGACAACACACCCTTTGACCAACATGGTAGGTGGGAGCAGGGAATCTACGACGTGGTCCCCGGTAGTGTAGTGGAACGGACTGAGGAGTGTGGCTCGGGCTGTGACCAGGTGCGGCGACATCGACGGGCAAAAGCAAGTGCGATGGCAAGTAACCTCTCCCCATGGTGGCAAATAGAGGAGGGGCTGGTATCCATAAAACATTGGAAAGGGGACATACGATGGCAGCGCAAGGTCAGAGAATTGGTGCGTACTCCCCCCATGCAATTGCTGGACCGGGGAGGGGGGTTGCGGAAGTATGCATCGCAGTCCCTTCTCGAGCCCTGATTAGCCCGCTTGATCCCATGGATTGGGAGGAATCGGAAGCAGATGAGTGGCTCCCAGCAGGTGACAGAATCCTTAAAAAAAGCGGAGGAGAATTGGGACCCGGTCAGAAACTACACCCTTTTGGCGTCGTGGATCCGGAAGACGGTTCCGGGCCCACCTGGGGGTTCCTGGCGGTTGGGAGTTTGGGGAGGGGAATGAAGGTGCCATCTTGCTGAAAGGGTCAACGAGGGAGAATGACGGTCATCCACTTGAAGGGGGCAGCCCGTGAAAAAAGTCAAGGCGAGGAGACCAGGGACGTCTGGGCACAGGCAGGGGCTGCGCAATCCGGCGGGGGGGTGGCAGGACGATTTGGGGTTGCAGAGGGGGCAGGCTGGACGAATTCCCGACACCCTTCCTCAGGAGGGCCACCAAAAACTCTGGCGAGGGGTTTGTAAGTGGGGGTGGAGCCAGGGGGACAAGCTGGGGGGGGAAGTCAGTCCCCACGAACGACTGGGACCTCAGGTTTTCGGGGACAAAAAGGCGGTCAGTGGGCAAGTGCTGGGACCTGGGGGTTTAGGGAGAGCCCCCAGCACCTTTTCCAAAAACAGCCCGGTAGAGCTGCAACGATGCAGGGATTTGGCAGAACGACACAGGGCCTGGGGGGGTGCATCCTTCTGGATTGACGGGAGAGGGCGTCTGGTTTGGGTTTTGGTGACCCGGGCCGGTATGACAGAGTAAAATTTAAACCCTGGTGAAAAAAGGGGGCCCACCCCGGGACTCCCGGAGTTAAAACTTTTGGCCCTGCGGATGTACTCCAAGTTCTTAGACTTTCCAAACGAAAAAGGGGAATGGGGACCCCCCCAGCCAGTGACGCCACTCCTCCAAGGAAAGTTTCACAGCCAGCAGCAGGGTTCCATGTGTAATTGCCCCAGGGGGGGAAAACCCGACGTGAGAAAAAGGCACGGGATGGAGTTCCATCCTCCGCACCCCCCGAGAAATCACAGCACCAACTCCCACATCCGAGGCGTCCACCTCCACAATGAATTCCCGGCCACACAGGCATCGGAGGAGGGAGCGGAGGTGAACCCACCTTGAGGGTACTAAAGGGTTTTTGTCGGCTGCGGGGCCCGGGGAAAGGGTTGTTGGTGTGGTTAGAGCAGTGAGGGGGGGCAGCAAGGGTACTTAGTCGGAAATAAATTCTTAGAATTTAGAAAACCCCCCAAAAACTTTTGCAGCTTCTTTTGTTTCGGAACGGCCTGAATGACTGCGATACTTGGCAGGATCCATTTGGATATTTCCCTCTGCCACTATGTACCCAGGAAGGCCACGTCTTGACGGAAACTCACATTTCTCTCCTTTGCGTGGGGGAAATTTTCTCCAGAAGACGATAAAGGGACTTGCTGGAAGGGGGTGTGTTCAGACGGTTTTCTGGAATAGATTAAGAGTCACCAAAGGAAACGAAGAAAAAATTTTTTAAAACACCCCGAGTAATCTTTCACTAGAGCTGGAACACAGAGGAGAGGGGTTGGGGCCCAAAAGATAACCAGAACTCGTAGGGCCTGTTGGTGTATTGAATGCGGTTTTCCCTTCATTCCCTCCCGGATCCCCAAGGTGGGAAGCGTTCGAGATCCAACTTGGTAAAAAAGGGTCCCTGGAGCAACTCAAAAACAGAGGTGAGCAGAGGCAGAGGGTAAAAGGTTTTTTCCTGTGATGCGTGAGTCCCCTTTAGCGAGCAGGGGCGAAGGACCGCCTTCTTCCCCCCAAAGAAAAAGCCAGCCAGCAGGAGTGAAGTGAACGGGTTAATCCTGCGGAAGAGAGCCATTTATTTTGTCCTCCTGGACTTTCTTTTAGGGGCAGACAACGAATAAAGACGACCCCTTTTAGGGGCTTCCCGGGAGGAGGGCGATGGGACGTCGTAGGTCGGGAGGGGGGCAGAGAGTGGGTCTTTCTTTTTAAACACCTTCTGAGACCTGGGGCATTTGGGGCATTGGGAAGGGCGGAGCGGAGTTAGTAGGCGGGCCCAGGGGGTAGTGCGGGGAGCAAAGCAGGCAGGTTCGGGGGCAGTCCTCTCCCACTCCCCCATCACCCGGTCACCAGTGAGCTGAGGGTTGTGCGGCGGAGCCCGGGTAACCAGGGTGAGGGGTTTGGGCCCGGGGAGGGGGAGGGGAAAGGATAGTTTCTTTTGGTTTCCCGGGCAGACCCATCGAGACCGGGGGGGTGACATGAGGACCGATGGGGGTAAGTGGGCCTCAGTGCCCCGGGAGGAAAGGGGGGTGTCAAAAGGAGGTTTCCAGTCCCCGTTGGCGTGCCCGCTTTATGTCCCTTATGTTGGCTTTGGCGCCCGAACCCCCAGAGCAGCCAGGGTTGATTGAGTAGAGAGGGGGGGGAACTTGCAGAGGGGGTTTTCGGGCGGAGGACGGATGGTCTTTAACTCAACCCGGGTCCCCCTATGCCCCGGGAGCTTCGGCCCCTTTTAAAAGGGGAGGTTTCCCCACGATGTCCACACCTCCACAATAGAGGCAGAGGTTTGGGGAAGCGGCGCGGGGGTCGCAGGGGTGAGGGAGGCCGCCAATCTCCATAGGCTCAGACTGACAAGCTACCCGGGTGATGGGAGTAAAGAAAAGGAGCCCGTGGATCTCTGAAGCCGGTAGAGGTGGACTTTGGGGCCCCCCTCTCACGACGAGGGTCTGTATCCTTCGCGATCCGACAGTCAGTCGATGGTTTATAAGGTGGAAGGGAGTCAGGGGAGACCAACTGTCCTTTATATAGTCAGCCAAATATGGAAAAACGCGTCAACCCAAAGATGGGGTGTTCCAAGAACTTCGTTAGCCAGGGTTGGAGTCGATGGAAAGGTCTGCGCGTACGTCGCCTTTTTCGAAAACGAACAGTTCACGAGACGCCTCTGCGGTGGGTGAATCCAGGTCAAACAACCTTTAGCATCTCCTAGCAAAACAGGTCGAAGGTTTCACTGGGGGGTTTTCGTTTGAACTGCTTTTCCCCCGAGTCGAGTGGCCCCTCAGGTGAGTGATGGAACCAACTTAGCCCCCCCCGTGGGAAGGTCGGGGTGCAAGGAGAAATGAATCGGCAGTGTCAGGGAAAGGCCGGGGCCCGGGTTGAATCGCCCTTTTTTAACCCCCGGGTTCCAAACTTGGGTTCCCGGGGCAGTGGCTGAATGACCGGGGGAGGTAATCGGGGGGTGGGTGGTGGGGAGACGGTGGGGGAAGGTTTGGGGAGGAGGAATGACATGGGAGTGGTTGCTGTGCTGGAACTGTGCTCATGTCATCGGTTTCCCTGCGGGGAAAGTGTGCGCTGAGTCCAAATGGGCAGATCGTACGTCAGGTTCAGAAGACGACCAGGGAACACAATCGTCACACCAGAAAGTTTTAAACTTAAGGGAAAAGGGAAGTAGGGGGTGAATGAAGGCTCCAGGGGGGAACAGGGATCCCGTCAAAGCGTGGTCTGTCCCCCCCAGTGGCACGAGCGTCCCATGAAAGCCGGGGGTGGGGGGTCCCGAAGCCTGGGGGGGGGGGACACAGAACAACAGGGGGGAATGAAACCGGGAGCAGTACAGTTCAAGGGAAAAACCAAAAAAAGTAGTAGCAAGGCAGAAGGCTGGTCAGAGTTACCGGGATTTAAGGAGTGTAGGGGTCGTAATGGCAGAAGCAGGTTGGATCCCTGAGGCAGGAAGAGATCCAAAAAAAGGCAGGCCGGGGTCACAAACCCGGGTGAGCCAGAAAACGGAGCAAACAGGTTCCGGGTGTGGCTTTTAGACGATTGAAACCGGGGTGAAAGACAGGGTTAAAACTGGGGGGAGGAGGGGGTAATGCAGCGCAGCTGGCAGAGAAATTTGGCAGAGCAGGCAGGGGCAGGGGAGAGTTAGGCTGAGTAGAGAGGTGGGAGCAGAGTGGAAGAAAATTAAGGGGTAACCCGGTGGAGTAGGGGCCCATGACAGTGGAGTGCAGTACGTGGTAGAGCATTTTATGCCCCCTAAAGGTTGGGGGTTTTGATTCTAAAGGGGACCCATAGAAAAAGTATAAATAAGTGCATTGGATAAAAGTGCTTTTTAAATTAATAATTAGATTATTTTTACTTTACACACGCGTTCATTTTTAAAAAATCAGTTTTGTTTTAAGGAGGAATGAAAAAGAGCAGTGAAACTTCATGCCAAATTTTTGAATCTGAAGAGTCTAGAGGTAGGGAGGCAGGGGGGGAAGGTTAAGGCAAGGGATTGGGTTAGGGGTAGGGGTAGGGGAAAGGGGGTTTGGGGCTGGGATTTAGGGGCTAGGGGAAAGGGTGGGGGTTTGGGGGTGGGGGGCTGGGGGTTAGGGGCAAGGGTTTGGGTAGGGGAAAAGGGGTGGGGGTTGGGGGTAGGGGTTGGGGTTGGGGGGTGGGGGTTGGGGGTAGGGTTAGAGGCTGGGGGCTAGGGGCTAGGGGAATAGGGGGCCTAGGTCGACCATGTGGAGTTGGAAGAAAACAGGAGACACCCTCACCCCATCGATCCCGATGGAGGAGATTCCGGGAGAGGAATTTTAGGATCGGTTACAAAGGGGAAGAACGGAAATTTTGGGAATGTCTGCACGTCTAGAGGTACCCCCACACAATGTCTTTTACAACTAACCTTGTGGGGAAAAACAGTTCACTTCCATGACCCCTAACCCTAACTTAACCCAAAAAAACCCAACCTTTACCCCAGCTCAACCTAAAACGAACCCCAGCTCCTAACCCTAAAACAATCCCTAGCTCCAACCCTAATTCTAACCATGACACTAATGGGACCCCTAATGGGGGAAAATAAAAGGGGGTATATAAGTGGATATATAACAGGGAATATAATGGGGAATATAACAGGGATATAACGGGAAAATAACGGGGTATATAAGGGGGAAAAATAATGGGGGTATAAATGGGAATATAAACGGGGATATATAACGGGGTATATAACGGGGATATATATGGGGATATAAATGGGGATATTAACGGGGATATATAAAAGGGGGTAAAATAAAAATGGGATAATAACGGGGGGTATATAATGGGGTAATAACGGGGGTAATAATGGGGGTTAAAAAGGGGATATTAAAAGGGGATTATAAGGGGATATATAATGGGGAAAATAATGGGGTATATATGGGGATATTAAAAGGGGTAATTTAATGGGGGTATATAATGGGGGTAAAATGGGGGTTAAAAAAAGGGAATTTTAATGGGGGTAAAACAGGGTATATAATGGGGTTATAAAAGGGGATATATAAGGGGTATTACGGGATAATAATGGGGAAATATAATGGGGATTATAACGGGGATAAAACGGGGTAATAATGGGGGTATAAAGGGGAAATAAGGGGATATATAAGGGGTATATAACGGGGGAAAATAAGGGGATATATAATGGGGGAAAATAACGGGGATAATAATGGGGATATATAACGGGGGATATAA
>CM072251.1:3471263-3480997 GCA_036851935.1 Coregonus suidteri | reverse complement strand
ATAGAGGTGAAGGAGATGGTGGGTCAACATAGAGACTGGGTTTCTATTTCTATAGAGGTGAAGGAGATGGTGGGTCAACATAGAGACTGGTTTCTATAGAGGTGAAGGAGATGGTGGGTCAACATATAGAGACTAAAGTTTCTATAGAGGTGAAGGAGATGGTGGGTCAACATAAAGAGGTTGGTATCTATAGAGGTGAAGGAGATGGTGGGTCAACATATAGAGACTGGTTTCTATAGAGGTGAAGGAGGTGGGGGTCAATATAAAGACTGGTTTCTATAGAGAGGTGAAGGAGATGGTGGGTCAACATAGAGACTGGTTTCTATAGAGGTGAAGGAGATGGTGGGTCAACATAAAGACTGGTTTCTATAGAGGTGAAGGAGATGGTGGGTCAATATAAAGACTGGTTTCTATAGAGGTGAAGGAGATGGTGGGTCAACATAAAATAGACTGGTTTCTATAGAGGTGAAGGAGATGGTGGGTCAATATAAAGACTGGTTTCTATAGAGGTGAAGGAGATATAGGGTGGGTCAATATAAAGACTGGTTTCTATAGAGGTGAAGGAGATGGTGGGTCAACATAAAGACTGGTTTCTATAGAGGTGAAGGAGATGGTGGGTCTGGGTTTCTATAGAGGTGAGAGATGGTGGGTCAACATAGAGGAGGATAGAGGTGGGAGATGGTGGGTCAATATAAAGACTGGTTTCTATAGAGGTGAAGGAGATGGGTGGGTCAACATAGAGACTGTGTTCTATAGAGTGTAAATGAGATGGTGGGTCAACATGAAGTATGTTTTCTATATAGTCCGAAGGAGCTGGTTGGTCAACATAGAGACTGATTCTATAGAGTCTGAAGGAGTTGGTGGGTCAACTTAAAGACTGGATTCTCTAGAGGCTGAAAGATATCCAAGATGGCATAGCAGTGCGGTCGTGTTTTCTGTAGATAGCCAGTTTTTTTTAGTTTTTTTTTGTATTTTTCATATATATTTCTCAATCTCACTTTCCATCCTTTAACTAAATATACTTTCATGCAACCCGCCTCACCTAATGTGGAACGGATTCTATTATTTCTTATACCTTTTAATCAAGAACCTACGGCTGAAAACTAGCCAGCTAACTAGCTACTTGCTATTAGCCACCGTTAGCGGTCTTCACCACTGTCCTTGGCCTGCACTACCTACCAGCCAGCTCTAGCCTGGACAATTATCGGCCAGTCTGCACATCGCGCTATCGACCCAGAGCATACCGGTTTTTCTGCCGGAATCACTGGACCTTAACGCCGGACCATCGCAACTAGCTAGCTGCAACCGAATGGCTGTTGTCATTGTTGGCTAATCACCACTGTCCTGAAGCTAACCCCAGTTAGCCTTGAGCTAGCCTCGAGCCAGGCCCATCTTCCGGCTATCTACCTCTCTGTCAACCGGACGGGACCTCCTGGTGTTGACACGACGCCCCGCCGATCCATCACGACTGGTCTGCCGACATAATCGTCTGATGTGGTTTCAACAGGCTTCCCGTTGTGACGACCATGAAGATCCATCTGCTAGCCCCGGCCCGCTAGCAAACGCAATCAACAGCTGTGCCTCCTGCTCGCCTGTGCTTTAGCAGCCACTGAACTGCTCCCGGACTAACCTATTGCTGTTCACTGGACCTTATGATCACTCAGCTACACAGCTGATGCCTGCTGGACTGTTCCTTTATACGGTACCCCATCCTGTTTATCTGTTTAGCCTCAGCTCAATCTTTCGTCACCATTACCAGCTGTTGTCTTAGCTCTCTCGAATAGCACCTGTGATTGCGTTATGCCTCTCTCCCATGTCAATATGCCTTGCCTATTGCTGTTTGGGTTAGTTCTTATAGTACTATTTCACTGTAGAGCCCCCAGTCCCGCTCAACCTGCCTCAGATAGCTCCTTTGTCCCACCCCCCATACACGCGGAGACTGGCTCAATCGGTACCTCCAGTGATGCTATCTCTTTCATTGTTACCCAACGCTTAGGTTTCCCTCCACTGTACTCATGTCCTTCGATATCCTTGTCTGTACATAATGCCCTGAATCTATTCTACAACGCCCGGAAACCTGCCCATTTTTTTCTCTGTACCCAACGCACTAGAAGACCAGTTCTTAAAGCCTTTAGCCGCATCCTTATTCTACTCCTCCTCTGTTCCTCTGGTGATGTAGAGGTTAACCCAGGCCCTGTAGCCCCCAGTATTACTCCTGCTCCCCAGGCGCTATCATTTGTTGACATCTGTAACCGCAAAAGCCTTGGTTTCTTGCATGTTAACATCAGAAGCCTCCTCCCTAAGTTTGAGTTATTCACTGCGTTAGCACACTCCGCCAACCCTGATGTTCTAGCAGTGTCTGAATCCTGGCTTAGGAAGGCCACCAAAGATTCAGAAATGTCCATCCCCAACTACAACATTTTCCGTCTCGATAGAACTGCCAAAGGGGGTGGGGTTGCAATCTACTGTAGAGATAGCCTGCAGAGCTCTATCATACTATCCAGGTCTTGTCACGATCGTTGACACATGATGAAGCGGACCAAGGCGCAGCGTTGAAGGTGAACATATTATTTATTTAGAATGATCACACGATCAAAACAACAACGATAACGTGACGTCTACGGTATAACACAAACCAAATCAGAACAAGATCCCACAAAGAATAGCTGAAAACAGCCTACCTAAGTATGGCTCCCAATCAGAGACAACGAGCAACAGCTGCCTCTGATTGGGAACCACCCTGACCAACATAGATCTATATGATCTAGAACAAAACCCAAAACATAGAAAACACAACATAGAAGCTACCCCGTGAAACTAAACATAGAAAATCCACACCCTGGCTCAACATTTCAGAGTCCCCAGAGCCAGGGCGTGACAGTACCCCCCCCCCCAATGGCGCGGACTCCGACCGCGCCAACAGAACACCACAGGGGAGGGACCGGGGTGGGCACTCCGCCTTGGCGGCGGATCCGGCTCTGGGCATGATCCCCACTCCCTCTCTAACCCCCCACAGTACCCCTGGTCTGGTCTGGCCCTGCTGGCCGGAGCTGGACTGAACACTGGTGGAGCGGATTGCTCTAGCTCCGACGTGAAGCATCTGACCGGTGCCGGACCAGCCACCGGTGGAACAGGCACGGGCCGTGCCGGACTGACGACGCACACCACTGGCTTGGTGTGGGGGAGCAGGAGCGGGCCGAGCCGGGCTGTCGAAGCGCACCCCTGACTTGGTGCGGGGAACAGGCACGGGCCGTGCCGGACTGACGACGCACACCACTGGCTTGGTGTGGGGAGCAGGAGCGGGCCGAGCCGGGCTGTCGAAGCGCACCCCTGACTTGGTGCAGGGAACAGGCACGGGCCGTGCCGGACTGACGACGCACACCACTGGCTTGGTGTGGGGAGCAGGAGCGGGCCGAGCCGGGCTGTCGAAGCGCACCCCTGACTTGGTGCAGGGAACAGGCACGGGCCATGCCGGACTGACGACGCACACCACTGGCTTGGTGTGGGGAGCAGGAGCGGGCCGAGCCGGGCTGTCGAAGCGCACCCCTGACTTGGTGCGGGGAACAGGCACGGGCCGAGCCGGACTGACGAAGCGCACCACTGGCTTGGTGTGGGGAGCAGGAGCGGGCCGAGCCGGGCTGTCGAAGCGCACCCCTGACTTGGTGCGGGGAGCAGGAACGGGCCGAGCCGGGCTGTCGAAGCGCACCACTGACTTGGTGCGGGGAGCAGGAATGGGCCGGACTGGGCTGGCGACGCGCACCGTAGACTTGGTGCGAGTGGCAGGAACAGGCCGGACCGTACTGGGAACACACACCACTGGCCCTACGTGGGGATCAGGAACAGGCCGGACCGGACTGGCAACACACGCCAGTACCTCTCGCCGTGCCTCTACAACCTCCTTCCCCCTGGTGACCAGTGACTCCCGTAACCTGGCGTCCTCCTGCTGCCCCGTCGTCCACGGCGTTAGCCCCCCCCTAAAAAATGTATGGGCTTCACTCCTACCCTTGGCCAAGGCCTCCATCCCTCTTGCCAGACTCGCACTCATCTCCTCCCACGTCCATCCTCTCTCCTCGTCACGCTGCTTGATCCAGTCGAGGTGGGATCTTCTGTCACGATCGTTGACACATGATGAAGCGGACCAAGGCGCAGCGTTGAAGGTGAACATATTATTTATTTAGAATGATCACACGATCAAAACAACAACGATAACGTGACGTCTACGGTATAACACAAACCAAATCAGAACAAGATCCCACAAAGAATAGCTGAAAACAGCCTACCTAAGTATGGCTCCCAATCAGAGACAACGAGCAACAGCTGCCTCTGATTGGGAACCACCCTGACCAACATAGATCTATATGATCTAAAACAAAACCCAAAACATAGAAAACACAACATAGAAGCTACCCCGTGAAACTAAACATAGAAAATCCACACCCTGGCTCAACATTTCAGAGTCCCCAGAGCCAGGGCGTGACAGGTCTGTGCCCAAACAGTTTGAGCTTCTACTTCTAAAAATCCACCTTTCCAGAAATAAGTCTCTCACTGTTGCCGCTTGCTACAGACCCCCCTCAGCCCCCAGCTGTGCCCTGGACACCATATGTGAATTGATTGCCCCCCATCTATCCTCAGAGTTCATATTGCTTGGTCACCTAAACTGGAATATGCTTAACACCCCGGCCATCCTACAATCTAGACTAGATGCCCTCAATCTCACACAAATTATCAAGGAACCTACCAGGTACAACCCTAAATCCGTTAACATGGGCACCCTCATAGATATCATCCTGACTAATTTACCCTCTAAATACACCTCCGCTGTCTTCAACCAGGTTCTCAGTGATCACTGCCTCATTGCCTGCGTCCGTAATCGGTCCGCGGTCAAACGACCACCCTTCATCACTGTCAAACGCTCCCTAAAACACTTCAGTGAGCAGGCCTTTCTAATTGACCTGGCCCGGTTATCCTGGATGGATATTGACCTTCATCAGTAGAGGATGCCTGGTTGTTCTTTAAAAGTGTTCTCTCCATCTTAAATAAGCATTCCCCAATCAAAAAATTCAGATCTAAGAACAGATATAGCCCCTGTTTCACCCCAGACTTGACTGCCCTTGACCATCACAAAAACATCCTGTGGCGTACTGCATTAGCATCGAGCAGCCCCCGCGATATGCAACTTTTCAGGGAAGTCAGGAACCGATATACACAAGCAGTTAGGAAAGCAAAGGCTAACTTTTTTAAACAGAAATGTGCATCCTGTAGCACTAACTCCAAAAAGTTGTGGGACACTGTAAAGTCCATGGGGAATAAGAGCACCTCCTCCCAGCTGCCCACTGCACTGAGGCTAGGAAACACTGTCACCACCGATAAATCTACGATAATCGAAAATTTCAACAATCATTTTGCTACGGCTGGCCATGCTTTCCACCTGGCTACCCCTACCCCGGCCACCAACTCTGCACCCTCCGCTGCAACATGCCCATGCCCCCCTCCCCTGCTTCTCCTTCACCCAAATTCAGATAGCTAATGTTCTGAAAGAGCTGTAAAATCTGGACCCCTACAGATCAGCTGGGCTAGACAATCTGGACCCTTTCTTTCTAAAATTAGCTGCCGAAATTGTCGCAACCCCTACTACCAGCCTGTTCAACCTCTCTTTCGTATAGTCTGAGATCCCCAGAGATTGGAAAGCTGCTGCGGTCATCCCCTTCTTCAAAAGGGGTGACACTCTAGATCCAAACTGTTACAGACCTATATCCATCCTGCCCTGCCTTTCGAAAGTATTTGAAAGCCAAATTAACAAACATCATCACCGACCATTTCGAATCCCACCGTACCTTCTCCGCTATGCAATCTGTTTTACGAGCTGGTCATGGGTGTACCTCAGCCACGCTCAAGGTCCTAAACGATATAATAACCGCGATTGATAAAAGACAGTACTGTGCAGCCATCTTCATTGACCTGGCCAAGGCTTTCGACTCTGTCAACCACCGCATTCTTATTGGCAGACTAAATAGCCTTGGTTTCTCAAATGACTGCCTCGCCTGGTTCACCAACTACTTCTCAGATAGAGTTCAATGTGTCAAATCGGAGGGCCTGTTGTCTGGACCTATGGCAGTCTCTATGGGGGTGCCACAGGGTTCAATTATCAGGCCGACTCTTTTCTCTGTGTATATCAATGATGTCGCTCTTGCTGCTGGTGACTCTCAGATCCACCTCTACGCAGACGACACCATTTTGTATACATCTGTCCCTTTATTGGACACTGTGTTAACAAACCTCCAAATGGGCTTCAATGCCATACAACACTCCTTCCGTGGCCTCCAACTGCTCTTAAACACTAGTAAAACTAAATGCATGCTCTTCAATCGAACGCTGCTTGCATCCGCCTGCCCGACTAGAATCACTACTCTCGGCGGGTCTGACTTAGAATATGTGGACAACTACAAATACCTAGGTGTCTGGTTAGACCGTAAACTCTCCTTCCAGACTCATATTAAGCATCTCCAATCCAAAGTTAAATCTAGAATCGGCTTCCTATTTCCCAACAAAGCCTCCTTCACTCATGCTGCTAAACATGCCCTCGTAAAACTGACTATCCTGCCGATCCTTGACTTCGGCGATGTCATTTACAAAATAGCCTCCAACACTCTACTCAGCAAATTGGATGTAGTCTATCACAGTGCCATCCGTTTTGTCACCAAAGCCCCATATACTACCCACCATTGTGACCTGTATGCTCTTGTTGGCTGGCCCTCACTACATATTCGTCGCCAAACCCACTGGCTCCAGGTCATCTATAAATCACTTCTAGGCAAATCCCCGCCTTATCTTAGCTCATTGGTCACCATAGCAACACCCACCCGTAGTATGCGTTCCAGCAGGTATATCTCACTGGTCATCCCCAAAGCCAACACCTCCTTTGGTCGCCATTCCTTCCAGTTCTCTGCTGCAAATGACTGGAACGAACTGCAAACATCTCTGAAGCTGGAGACTCTTATCTCCCTCACTAACTTTAAGCATCAGTTGTCAGAGCAGCTTACCGATCACTGCACCTGTACACAGCCCATCTGTAATTAGCCCACCCAACTACCTCATCACCATATTGTTATTTATTTTGCTCAATTGCACCCCAGTATCTCTATTTGCACATCATCTTCTGCACATCTATCATTCCAGTGTTAATACTAAATTATAATTATGTTGCACCATGGCCTATTTATTGCCTTACCTCCATAACTTACTACATTTGCACACACTGTATATAGATGTTCTATTGTGTTATTGACTGTACGTTTTGTTTACCCCATATGTAACGCTGTGTTGTTGTTGTTTTTATCGCACTGCTTTGCTTTATCTTGGCCAGGTCCCAGTTGTAAATGAGAACTTGGTCTCAACTGGCTTCTTACCTGGTTAAATAAAGGTGAAATAAAAATGGAGATGATGGGTCAACATGAAGGTAGGACTCTATAGAGTGAAGGAGATGATGGGTCAACATGAAGGTAGGACTCTATAGAGTGAAGGAGATGATGGGTCAACATGAAGGTAAGACTCTATAGAGTCTGAAGGAGATGATGGGTCAACATGAAGGTAGGACTCTATAGAGTCTGAAGGAGATGATGGGTCAACATGAAGGTAGGACTCTATAGAGTCTGAAGGAGATGATGGGTCAACATGAAGGTAGGACTCTATAGAGTGAAGGAGATGATGGGTCAACATGAAGGTAGGACTCTATAGAGTGAAGGAGATGATGGGTCAACATGAAGGTAGGACTCTATAGAGTCTGAAGGAGATGATGTGTCAACATGAAGGTAGGACTCTATAGAGTCTGAAGGAGATGATGGGTCAACATGAAGGTAGGACTCTATAGAGTCTGAAGGAGATGATGGGTCAACATGAAGGTAGGACTCTATAGAGTCTGAAGGAGATGATGGGTCAACATGAAGGTAGGACTCTATAGAGTCTGAAGGAGATGATGGGTCAACATGAAGGTAGGACTCTATATAGTCTGAAGGAGATGATGGGTCAACATGAAGGTAGGACTCTATAGAGTCTGAAGGAGATGATGGGTCAACATGAAGGTAGGACTCTATAGAGTCTGAAGGAGATTGATGGGTCAACATGAAGGTAGGACTCTATAGAGTCTGAAGGAGATGATGGGTCAACATGAAGGTAGGACTCTATAGAGTCTGAAGGAGATGATGGGTCAACATGAAGGTAGGACTCTATAGAGTCTGAAGGAGATGATGGGTCAACATGAAGGTAGGACTCTATAGAGTCTGAAGGAGATGATGGGTCAACATGAAGGTAGGACTCTATAGAGTCTGAAGGAGATGATGGGTCAACATGAAGGTAGGACTCTATAGAGTCTGAAGGAGATGATGGGTCAACATGAAGGTAGGACTCTATAGAGTCTGAAGGAGATGATGGGTCAACATGAAGGTAGGACTCTATAGAGTCTGAAGGAGATGATGGGTCAACATGAAGGTAGGACTCTATAGAGTCTGAAGGAGTTGGTGGGTCAATATAAAGACTGTTTTCTATAGAGTCTAAAGGAGGTGTTGGGTCAACATATAGACAGATTTCTCTAGAGTCTGAAGGAGATGTTTGGTTAACATAAATACTGGTTTCTATAGAGTCTGAAGGAGTTGGTGGGTCAACATAGAGACTAGATTATATAGAGTCTCAAGGAGTTAGTGGGTCAACATATAAACAGTTTTTAGTAAGTAAACTTTGCATTCCCATACTAGACTAAAGGGGTCCGAAGGAGATAGTAAGTAAACTTGCATTCCCATACTAGACTAGCGTCAAAATTCGCTTCCGCAAGTAAACGTGTACTAATAATGTCTCACCTCTTAATGGCTCAGCTCTTCCCCATCACATCTGGAAGAGCTTAAACCAATCTAAAACTCCAACATTTTCTGGTGGCAATGTTCTATTTTCCACTGCTTCTGCTGTCTCTATGGCCGATGTTTTGGCACATTTCTACCACGAGTGTCTGAATGCAGGGAGAGAGGAGGGGGAGAGAGGAGGGGGGTGGAGACTCACTGCGTCTGATTTTGGAGGTACAGGGGGAGGAGTTGGAACTCGTGTCACCATGGCGAGGTGGGCGGTCCCCAGCGATCCGTCCATTGAGGAAGAGGAATGGAAGGAGATGAGGTTTGGCTCCGCCTTCCCCAGGCCCTCTGCTATCTGATTGGTCCAGAGTTCTTCATAGGCGATATCCTCATTGGTCTGCAGCTCAGCTTCCGGCCAATCGGGAGAGATGTACTCTGGCCCCTCCCCCACAGAGTCTCTGCAGTGCTGCGATTGGCTGACGTTGTCTGTAACTCCACCACCAGCGAACACACACATAGACAGCTGCTGAGAGTCCTCGCTCACGCACACTCGCTGCACGTTCACACTCTCCTCGCTGAGTTCTGGACGCGTCTCTCGGACGGCTCGGCTGTAACCGTCAGGGTCGAAGCTGGCATGTTGCCGTAGCAACAGGCTGTCCATGGTTGCCGTTGGCATCGCCATGGAGAAGCGGGGCATGCAGCGTAGCAACAGAAAGTGGGAGGGAACCAGTTGGGTGGGACGCAGGACGAGACACAACACCACAGTTTTACTGACGATGTTCAACAGCTTGTAGCGATGCCCCTCTCTCACCTGGAAACAATACAGAGAGAGCTAGGGTTAGTCACCTTCCGTACACACACACACACACACACACACACACACACACACACACACACACA
>CM072251.1:3448763-3468763 GCA_036851935.1 Coregonus suidteri | reverse complement strand
CCCTAAACCTAACTCCTAACCCTAACCCTAAACCTAACTCCTAACCCTAATCCTAACTCCTAACCGTAACCCTAAACCTAACTCCTATCCCTAAACCTAACTCCTAACCCTAAACCTAACTACTAACCCTAAACCTAACTCCTAACCCTAAACCTAACTCCTAACCCTAAACCTAACTCCTGACCTTAAAATAGCCTTTGTCCTCATGGGGATGTGGGAAATGTCCCCAAGAAGGAGAATTATCCTTGTTTTTCTCTCCTTGTGGGGATTTTGGGGATTTTAGGTCCCCACAAGGAGAGAAGAACCAACCCACACACACCACAGATACATAGACCAGTATTTGTCATGTATAGTTAACCCAGTGTTTGTCATGTATAGTTAACCCAGTATTTGTCATGTATAGTTAACCCAGTGTTTGTCATGTATAGTTAACCCAGTATTTGTCATGTATAGTTAACCCAGTGTTTGTCATGTATAGTTAACCCAGTATTTGTCATGTATAGTTAACCCAGTGTTTGTCATGTATAGTTAACCCAGTATTTGTCATGTATAGTTAACCCCAGTATTTGTCATGTATAGTTAACCCAGTGTTTGTCATGTATAGTTAACCCAGTATTTGTCATGTATAGTTAACCCAGTGTTTGTCATGTATAGTTAACCCAGTGTTTGTCATGTATAGTTAACCCAGTATTTGTCATGTATAGTTAACCCAGTGTTTGTCATGTATAGTTAACCCAGTATTTGTCATGTATAGTTAACCCAGTGTTTGTCATGTATAGTTAACCCAGTATTTGTCATGTATAGTTAACCCAGTGTTTGTCATGTATAGTTAACCCAGTATTTGTCATGTATAGTTAACCCAGTGTTTGTCATGTATAGTTAACCCAGTGTTTGTCATGTATAGTTAACCCAGTATTTGTCATGTATAGTTAACCCAGTGTTTGTCATGTATAGTTAACCCAGTATTTGTCATGTATAGTTAACCCAGTGTTTGTCATGTATAGTTAACCCAGTGTTTGTCATGTATAGTTAACCCAGTGTTTGTCATGTATAGTTAACCCAGTATTTGTCATGTATAGTTAACCCAGTGTTTGTCATGTATAGTTAACCCAGTGTTTGTCATGTATAGTTAACCCAGTATTTGTCATGTATAGTTAACCCAGTGTTTGTCATGTATAGTTAACCCAGTATTTGTCATGTATAGTTAACCCAGTGTTTGTCATGTATAGTTAACCCAGTATTTGTCATGTATAGTTAACCCAGTGTTTGTCATGTATAGTTAACCCAGTATTTGTCATGTATAGTTAACCCAGTGTTTGTCATGTATAGTTAACCCAGTATTTGTCATGTATAGTTAACCCAGTGTTTTGTCATGTATAGTTAACCCAGTGTTTGTCATGTATAGTTAACCCTGTGTTTGTCATGTATAGTTAACCCAGTATTTGTCATGTATAGTTAACCCAGTGTTTGTCATGTATAGTTAACCCAGTGTTTGTCATGTATAGTTAACCCAGTGTTTGTCATGTATAGTTAACCCAGTGTTTGTCATGTATAGTTAACCCAGTGTTTGTCATGTATAGTTAACCCAGTATTTGTCATGTATAGTTAACCCAGTATTTGTCATGTATAGTTAACCCAGTGTTTGTCATGTATAGTCAACCCAGTGTTTGTCATGTATAGTTAACCCAGTGTTTGTCATGTATAGTTAACCCAGTGTTTGTCATGTATAGTTAACCCAGTGTTTGACCCAGTGTTTGTCATGTATAGTTAACCCAGTATTTGTCATGTATAGTTAACCCAGTGTTTGTCATGTATAGTTAACCCAGTGTTTGTCATGTATATAGCTGAGTAGTGTTGTAGCTCCTCCCCCTAACCCTATTGTATATAGCTGAGTAGTGTTGTAGCTCCTCCCCCTAACCCTATTGTATATAGCTGAGTAGTGTTGTAGCTCCTCCCCCTAACCCTATTGTATATAGCTGAGTAGTGTTGTAGCTCCTCCCCCTAACCCTATTGTATATAGCTGAGTAGTGTTGTAGCTCCTCCCCTAACCCTATTGTATATAGCTGAGTAGTGTTGTAGCTCCTCCCCCTAACCCTATTGTATATAGCTGAGTAGTGTTGTAGCTCCTCCCCCTAACCCTATTGTATATAGCTGAGTAGTGTTGTAGCTCCTCCCCCTAACCCTATTGTATATAGCTGAGTAGTGTTGTAGCTCCTCCCCCTAACCCTATTGTATACAGCTGAGTAGTGTTGTAGCTCCTCCCCCTAACCCTATTGTATATAGCTGAGTAGTGTTGTAGCTCCTCCCCCTAACCCTATTGTATATAGCTGAGTAGTGTTGTAGCTCCTCCCCCTAACCCCTGACCCCTGACCAGGGCTGTGATGGTCATGGAATTTTGGATGATGGTAATTGGCCAGTCAAATGACCTTGATCACCGTAATAACCGTTCAAACAACAAAACATTTTAAAATCCTGACTGTATGTGCTGCCATAGAAATAGAATGAATAGACCGGGTGTCCCCATTCAAGTCAATGATGGCAGAATGGGTAGACTGGCGGACATTGCGAGTGTACCCATTGAAGCAAAGCAGGAACTAAAATATGTTAAAAAAAACCCTACCCCTGACCCCTAACCCCTGACCTTGACAGTGAAGCTGATGGTTTCCATGGTGAAGACTCGGTCAGGGAACACTCCGGCCACTTCCTCCACCGAGGAGAAATACTGGACGGGATCCCTGACGTCTCTGTCTTCATCAACTAGACGGAATCTACCTACACACACACACACATACACACACATACACACACACACATGGAGGAGACAGGGATTTTAGTCAGAGAGAAAAATAAACTGAAAAATAAACTGTCCCAACAAGTTTCCAAGAAGTGTGTGTGTCACTATGGAAACCTACTGTTGGTACACACACATCCTTCTGAAGGAGCAACAGTGAATTCTGACCTCTCTCAGCCAATCCGAAGTCAACAGGGTTCTCATGGTAACCGTTAAAGAAGCTCCATTCTCACACTGAGCAGAGATCAACATGGAGATGATTAAACAAACACTCCACGGCTCAGGAGACCAGGCTGACGGATGGATAGCAACCCCCCTACACACACACACACACACACACACACACACACACAGAACAACCCCAGGATACAGAGCAACAAAAGCAGCCCTCCTCCTCCTCCTCCTCCTCCTCCTCCCTCTTCTATATTTCTCTCCTCCTCCTCCTCTATACTTCTCTTCTCCTCTTCCTCCTCCTCTCTCTTTCTCTCCTCCTCCTCTCTCTTTCTCTCCTCCCCCTCTCTCTTTCTCTCCTCTTTTTCTCTCTTTCTCTTTTCCTCCCTCACTCTTTCATTTCTCCTCCTCCCCTCTCTCTTTCTCTCCTTCTCTCTTTCTCTTCTCCTCCTCCTCCTCTATATTTCCCAAATCAAATCAAATCAAATTTTATTTGCCACATGCGCCGAAAACAACAGGTGAAAAGAGGCGACTCCGGGATGCTGACCTTCTAGGCAGAGTTGCAAAAAAGTCCAGTGTTTGTGTTCTTTTGCCCATCTTAATCTTTACTTTTCATTGGCCAGTCTGTGATATGGCTTTTTCTTTGCAACTCTGCCTAGAAGGTCAGCATCCTGGAGTTGCCTCTTCACTGTTGACGTTGAGACTGGTGTTTTGCGGGTACTATTTAATGAAGCTGCCAGTTGAGGACCTGTGATGCATCTGTTTCTCAAACTAGACACTCTAATGTATTTGTCTTCTTGCTCAGTTGTGCACCGGGGCCTCCCACTCCTCTTTCTATTCTGATTAGAGCCAGTTTGCACTGTTCTGTGAAGGGAGTAGTACACAGCGTTGTATGAGATCTTCAGTTTCTTGGCAATTTCTCGCATGGAATAGCCTTCATTTCTCAGAACAAGAATAGACTGACGAGTTTCAGAAGAAAATTAATCAAACCCACAATTGCTGATGCTCCAGATACTCAACTAGTCTCAAGAAGGCCAGTTGTATTGCTTCTTTAATCAGCACAACAGTTTTCAGCTGTGCTAACATAATTGCAAAAGCCTCTTAAGGTTTGGGGGTAGAAGCTGTTAAGAAGCCTTTTGGACCTAGACTTGGCGCTATGGTACCGCTTGCCATGCAGTAGCAGAGAGAACAGTCCATGACTAGGGTGGCTGGAGTCTTTGACAATTTGTAGGGCCTTCCTCTGACACCGCCTGGTATAGAGGTCCTGGATGGCAGGAAGCTTGGCCCCAGTGATGTACTGGGCTGTACGCACTACCCTCTGTAGTGCCTTGCGGTCGGAGGCCAAGCAGTTGCCATACCAGGCGGTGATGCAACCAGTCAGGATACTCTCGATGGTGCAGCTGTAGAACCTTTTGAGGATCTGAGGACCCATGCCAAATCTTTTCAGTCTCCTGAGGGGGAATGGGCTTTGTCGTGCCCTCTTCACGACTGTCTTGGTGTGTTTGGACCATGATAGATTGTTGGTGATGTGGACACCAAGTAACTTGAAGCTCTCAACCTGTTCCACTACAGCCCCGTCGATGAGAATGGGGGCGTGCTCAGTCCTCTTCTTTTTCCTGTAGTCCACAATCATCTCCTTTGTCTTGATCACATTGAGGGAGAGTTTGTTATCCTGGCACCACATGGCCAGGTGTCTGACCTCCTCCCTATAGGCTGTTTCATCGGTGTTGGTGATCAGGCCTACCACTGTTGTGTCATCGGCAAACTTAATGATGGTGTTGGAGTCGTGCCTGGCCATGCAGTCATGGGTGAACAGGGAGTACAGGAGGGGACTGAGCACGTGTTGAGGATCAGCGTGGTAGATGTGTTGCTACCCTTACCACCCGGGGGAGGCCCGTCAGGAAGTCCAGGATCCAGTTGCAGAGGGAGGTGTTTAGTCCCAGGGTCCTGAGCTTAGTGATGAGCTTTGAGGGCACTATGGTGTTGAACGCTGAGCTGTAGTCAATGAATAGCATTCTCACGTAGGTGTTCCTCTTGTCCAGGTGGGAAAGGGCAGTGTGGAGTGCAATAGAGATTGCATCATCTGTGGATCTGTTGGGGCGGTATGCAAATTGGAGTGGGCCTAGGGTTTCTGGGATAATGGTGTTGATGTGAGCCATGACCAGCCTTTCAAAGTACTTCATGGTTACAGACGTGAGTGCTACGGGTCGGTAGTCATTTAGGCAGGTTAACTTAGTGTTCTTGGGCACAGGGACTGCTTGAAACATGTTGGTATTACAGACTCAGACAGGGACATGTTGAAAATGTCAGTGAAGACACTTGCCAGTTGGTCAGTGCATGCTCGGAGTACACGTCCTGGTAATCCGTCTGGCCCAGTGGCCTTGTGAATGTTGACCTGCTTAAAAGTCTTACTCACATAGTCATCCGGAACAGCTGATGCTCTCATGCATGCTTCAGTGTTGCTTGCCTCAAAGCGAGCATAGAAGTGATTTAGCTTGTCTGGTAGGCTTTTTTCACTGGGCAGCTCGCGGCTGTGCTTTCCTTTGTAGTCTGTAATAGTTTTCAAGCCCTGTCACATCCGACGAGCATCAGAGCCGGTGTAGTATGATTCAATCTTAGTCCTGTATTGACTCTTTGCTTGTTTGATTGTTCGTCGGAGGGCATAGTGGAATTTCTTATAAGTGTCCGGGTTAGAGTCCTGCTCCTTGAAAGCGGCAGCTCTACCCTTTAGCTCAGTGCGGATGTTGCCTGTAATCCATGGCTTCTGGTTGGGGTATGTACAGTTGAAGTCGGAAGTTTACATACACCTTAGCCAAATACTTTTAAACTCAGTTTTTCACAATCCCTGACATTTAATCCTAGTAGAAATTCCCTGTCTTACGTCAGTTAGGATCACCACTTTATTTTAAGAATGTGAAATGTCAGAATAGTAGTAGAGAGAATGATTTATTTCAGCTTTTATTTCTTTCATCACATTCCCAGTGGGTCAGAAGTTTACATACACTCAATTAGTATTTGGTAGCATTGCCTTTAAATGGTTTATCTTGGGTCAAACATTTCGGGTAGCCTTCCACAAGCTTCCCACAATAAGTTGGGTGAATTTAGGCCCATTCCTCCTGACAGAGCTGGTGTAACTGAGTCAGGTTTGTAGGCCTCCTTGCTTGCACAAGCTTTTTCAGTTCTGCCCACAAATTTACTAGAGGATTGAGGTCAGGGCTTTGTGATGGCCACTCCAATACCTTGACTTTGTTGTCCTTAAGCCATTTTGCCACAACTTTGGAAGTATGCTTGGGGTCATTTTCCATTTGGAAGACCCATTTGCGACCAAGCTTTAACTTCCTGACTGATGTCTTGAGATGTTGCTTCAATATATCCACATAATTTTCCTTCCTCATGATGCCATCTATTTTGTGAAGTGCACCAGTCCCTCCTGCAGCAAAGCACCCCCACAGCATGATGCTGCCACCCCCGTGCTTCACGGTTGGGATGGTGTTCTTCGGCTTGCAAGCATCCCCCTTTTTCCTCCAAACATAACGATGGTCATTATGGCCAAACAGTTCTATTTTTGTTTCATCAGACCAGAGGACATTTCTCAAAAAAGTACGATCTTTGTCCCCATGTGCAGTTGCAAACTGTAGTCTGGTTTTTTTAAGGCGGTTTTGGAGCAGTGGCTTCTTCCTTGCTGAGCAGCCTTTCAGGTTATGTCGATATAGGACTTGTTTAACTGTGGATATAGATACTTTTGTACCTGTGTCCTCCAGCATCTTCACAAGGTCCTTTGCTGTTGTTCTGGGATTGATTTGCACTTTTCGCACTAAAGTACATTCAACTCTAGGAGACAGAACACGTCTCCTTCCTGAGCGGTATGAAGGCTGCGTGATCCCATGGTGTTTATACTTGCGTACTATTGTTTGTACAGATGAACGTGGTACCTTCAGGCGTTTGGAAATTGCTCCCAAGGATGAACCAGACTTGTGGAGGTCTACAATTTTTTTTCTGAGGTCTTGGCTGATTAATTTTGATTTTCCTATGATGTCAAGCAAAGAGGCACTGAGTTTGAAGGTTGGCCTTGAAATACTTCAACAGGTACACCTCCAATTGACTCAAATGATGTGAATTAGCCTATCAGAAGCTTCTAAAGCCATGACATCATTTTCTGGAATTTTCCAAGCTGTTTAAAGGCACAGCCAACTTAGTGTATGTAAACTTCTGACCCACTGGAATTGTGGTACAGTGAATTATAAGTGAAAAATTCTGTCTGTAAACAATTGTTGGAAAAATTACTTGTGTCATGCACAAAGTACATGTCCTAACCGACATGCCAAAACTATAGTTTGTTAACAAGAAATTTGTGGAGTGGTTGAAAACTAGTTTTAATGACTCCAACCTAAGTGTATGTAAACTTTCGATGTAAACCTCCCCTCTCTCTCTTTCTCCTCCCCCTCTCTCTCTTTCTCCTCCCCTCTCTCACTTTCTCCTCCCCTCTCTCTTTCTCCTCCCCCTCTCTCCTCCTCATCCACATCTCTCTTCCCTCATCCTCTTCATCCCCTACTCTTTCTCTCCTCCTCCTCCTCCTCCTCCTCCTCTCATGATCCACAACAAGACAGATTTCTCGTTTCCCCTTCCTAACCTTCCTTCCCCTCAGCCCTAACCCTTCCATATCTAACCCTTCCATACAGTGGGGGAAAAAAGTATTTAGTCAGCCACCAATTGTGCATGTTCTCCCACTTAAAAAGATGAGAGAGGCCTGTAATTTTCATCATAGGTACACGTCAACTATGACAGACAAAATGAAAAAAATGGATTTTTAATGAATTTATTTGCAAATTATGGTGGAAAATAAGTATTTGGTCAATAACAAAAGTTTCTCAATACTTTGTTATATACCCTTTGTTGGCAATGACACAGGTCAAACGTTTTCTGTAAGTCTTCACAAGGTTTTCACACACTGTTGCTGGTATTTTGGCCCATTCCTCCATGCAGATCTCCTCTAGAGCAGTGATGTTTTGGGGCTATCGCTGGGCAACACGGACTTTCAACTCCCTCCAAAGATTTTCTATGGGGTTGAGATCTGGAGACTGGCTAGGCCACTCCAGGACCTTGAAATGCTTCTTACGAAGCCACTCCTTCGTTGCCCGGGCGGTGTGTTTGGGATAATTGTCATGCTGAAAGACCCAGCCACATTTCATCTTCAATGCCCTTGCTGATGGACGGAGGTTTTCACTCAAAATCTCACTATACATGGCCCCATTCATTCTTTCCTTTACACGGATCAGTCGTCCTGGTCCCTTTGCAGAAAAACAGCCCCAAAGCATGATGTTTCCACCCCCATGCTTCACAGTAGGTATGGTGTTCTTTGGATGCAACTCAGCATTCTTTGTCCTCCAAACACGACGAGTTGAGTTTTTACCAAAAAGTTCTATTTTGGTTTCATCTAACCATATGACAGTCTCCCAATCCTCTTCTGGATCATCCAAATGCACTCTAGCAAACTTCAGACGGGCCTGGACATGTACTGCTTAAGCAGGGGGACACGTCTGGCACTGCAGGATTTGAGTCCCTGGCGGCGTAGTGTATTACTGATGGTAGGCTTTGTTACTTTGGTCCCAGCTCTCTGCAGGTCATTCACTAGGTCCCCCTGTGTGGTTTCTGGGATTTTTGCTCACCGTTCTTGTGATCATTTTGACCCCACGGGGTGAGATCTTGCGTGGAGCCCCAGATCGAGGGAGATTATCAGTGGTCTTGTATGTCTTCCATTTCCTAATAATTGCTTCCACAGTTGATTTCTTCAAACCAAGCTGCTTACCTATTGCAGATTCAGTCTTCCCAGCCTGGTGCAGGTCTCTACAATTTTGTTTCTGGTGTCCTTTGACAGCTCTTTGGTCTTGGCCATAGTGGAGTTTGGAGTGTGACTGTTTGAGGTTGTGGACAGGTGTCTTTTATACTGATAACAAGTTCAAACAGGTGCCATTAATACAGGTAACGAGTGGAGGACAGAGGAGCCTCTTAAAGAAGAAGTTACAGGTATGTGAGAGCCAGAAATCTTGCTTGTTTGTAGGTGACCAAATACTTATTTTCCACCATAATTTGCAAATAAATTCATTAAAAACCCTACAATGTGATTTTCTGGAGAAAAAAAATCTCAATTTGTCTGTCATAGTTGACGTGTACCTATGATGGAAATTACAGGCCTCTCTCATCTTTTTAAGTGGGAGAACTTGCACAATTGGTGGCTGACTAAATACTTTTTTTCCCCACTGTATATAATTCTTCCATATCTAACTCTTCCATATCTAACTCTTCCATGTCTAACCCTTTCATATCTAAGTTCTACAGCAGGGGTATCTCAGTGTGGAGTGCAGTACAGTCGGTAGAGCATGTTACTTGCAGCCCTAAAGGTTGTGGGTTTGATTCTCACAGGGGCTACCCATATGTAAAATGTATGACTAAGTCGCATTGGATAAAAGTGTCTGTTAAATTACATATATTATGATTATATTATACATTACACTACTGCTGTTCTATCTGTTAATGAATCAGTCTCTGATTAAGGAGGAATGAAAAAGAGCAGTGAAACTTTCATGTCCATATTTGAATCTGAAGAGTCTAGAGGTATGGAGTGCAGTGGAGGAGAAGGTTAAGGCAAGGGATTAGGGTTAGGGGCTAGGGGCTAGGGGTAAGGGGTTATGGGCTAGGAGTTATGGGCTAGGGGTAAAGGGCTAGGGGTTAGGGGCTAGGGGCTAGGGGTTATGGGCTACGGGTTATGGGCTAGGGGTAAAGGGCTAGGGGTTAGGGGCTAGGGGTTAGGGGTTAGGGGTTAGGGGTTAGGGGCTATGGGTTAGAGGCTAGGGGCTAGGGGCTAGGGGAATATGGGCCTAGGTCTGACCATGTGGAGTTGGAAGACAACAGGATGACATCCTCACTCCATCGTCATGCCGACTGGAGGAGGATTCCCGGGAGAGGAAGTTTAGGATCAGGTTACAAATGGAATGCAACGGGAACGTTTGGGAATGTCTGCACGTTCATAGACGCGTACGCACACAATGTCTTGTACAACTAACCTTGTGGGGACACACAGTTCACTTCCATGACCCCTAACCCTAACCTTAACCCAAAAACCTAACCTTCACCCTAGCTCCTAACCCTAAAACGAACCCTAGCTCCTAACCCTAAAACAATCCCTAGCTCCTAACCCTAATTCTAACCATGACACTAATGGGGATCCACTAATGGGGATATATAACGGGGATATATAATGTGGATATATAACAGGGATATATAATGGGGATATATAACAGGGATATATAACGGGGATATATAACGGGGATATATAATGGGGAAATATAATGGGGATATATAATGGGAATATATAACGGGGATATATAACGGGATATATAACGGGGATATATAATGGGGATATATAATGGGGATATATAACGGGGATATATAACGGATATATAACGGGGATAAAATAAATAATGGGGATATATAACGGGGATATATAATGGGGATATATAACGGGGATATATAATGGGGATATATAATGGGGATATATAACGGGGATATATAATGGGGATATATAATGGGGATATATAATGGGGATATATATCGGGGATATATAACGGGGATATATAATGGGGATATATAATGGGGATATATAATGGGGATATATAACAGGGATATATAATGGGGATATATAACAGGATATATAATGGGGTTATATAACGGGGATATATAACGGGGATATATAACGGGGATATATAACGGGGATATATAATGGGGATATATAACGGGGATATATAACGGGGATATATAATGGGGATATATAACGGGGATATATAATGGGGATATATAACGGGGATATATAACGGGGATATAACGGGGATATATAACGGGGATATATAATGGGGATATATAACGGGGATATATAACGGGGATATATAACGGGGATATATAACGGGGATATATAACGGGGATATATAATATAACGGGGATATAACGGGGATATATATGGGGATATATAATGGGGATATATAACGGGGATATATAACGGGGATATATAACGGGGATATATAATGGGGATATATAATGGGGATATATAACGGGGATATATAACAGGGATATATAATGGGGATATATAACGGGGAATATAAATTAATGGGATATATATGGGGATATATAATGGGGATAAATATAATGGGGATATATAACGGGGGGGGATATATAAACGGGGATATATAACGGATATATAACGGATATATAACGGGATATATATATATAAATAAAATATATAACGGATATATAATGGGGATATATAACGGGATATATAATGGGGATATATAACGGGGATATATAACGGGGATATATAACGGGATATATAATGGGGATATATAATGGGGATATATAATGGGGATATATAAATATATAATGGGGGATATATAACGGGGGGTATTTATAATGGGGATATATGTAACGGGGATATATAACGGGGATATATAATGGGGATATATATATGGGACAACGTGGGGATCTAAATGGGGATATATAACGGGGATATATAACGGGGATATATAACGGGTATATATAACGGGATATATAACGGGGGTATATAACGGGGATATATAACGGGATATGTCAGGGGACCATATAACGGGGATATATAACGGGGATAAAATAAATAATGGGGATATATAACGGGGATATATAACGGGGATATATATATAATGGGATATATATATGGGGATATATAACGGGGATATATAACGGGGATATATAACGGGGATATATAACGGGGATGGGGATATAAACGGGGATATATAATGGGGATATATAACGGGGATATATAACGGGGATATATAACGGGGATATATAACGGGGATATATAACGGGGATATATATATATAACGGGGATATATAACGGGGATATATAACGGGGATATATAACGGGGATATATAACGGGGATATATAATGGGGATATATAATGGGGATATATAACGGGGATATATAACCGGGATATATAACGGGGATATATAACGGGGATATATAACGGGGATATATAACGGGGATATATAATCGGGGATAATATATAATGGGGATATATAACGGGATATATAACGGGATATATAATGGGGATATATATAACGGGGATATATAATGGGGATATATAATGGGGATATATAACGGGGATATATAATGGGGATATATAACGGGGATATATAACGGGGATATATAACGGGGATATATAACGGGGATATATAACGGGGATATATAATGGGGATATATAACGGGGATATATAATGGGGATATAATGGGGATATATAATGGGGATATATAACGGGGATATATAACGGGGATATATAACGTGGGGATATATAACGGGATGTAATATATAACGGGGATATATAATGGGGATATATAACGGGGATATATAACGGGGATAAAATAAATAATGGGGATATATAACGGGGATATATAACGGGATATATAACGGGGATATATAACGGGGATATATAATGGGGATAATAAAGGGGATATATAACGGGGATATATAACGGGGATATATAACGGGGATATATAATGGGGAAATATAACGGGGATATATAATGGGGATATATAACGGGATATATAATGGGGATATATAACAGGGATATATAACGGGATAAAATAAATAATGGGGATATATAAAGGGGATATATAACCGGGATATATAATGGGGATATATAATGGGGATATATAACGGGACATATAACGGGGATATATAACGGGGATATAACGGGGATAAAATAAATAATGGGGATATATAACGGGGATATAACGGGGATGTATAATGGGGATATATAACGGGGTATATAACGGGGATATATAATGGGGATATATAACGGGGATATAACGGGGATATAAACGGGGATATATATAAACGGGGATATATAAACGGGGATATATAAATGGGGATATATAATGGGGATATATAACGGGGATATATAACGGGGATATATAACGGGGATATATAAAGGGGATATATAATGGGGATTTATAACGGGGATATATAATGGGGATATATAACGGGGATAAAATAAATAATGGGGATATACCGTACCAGTAAAATGTGAGCCTATCACAATAATTAAAACTAAATACCAAGACAACTATAGGGAAATACACCATGAGAAATGTGGACAAACGTTGGAATATGAAGTCAAATTGGTAAAACTATGAGATCTGACTACCTGGTACTGGAGAGGTGTGTTATCACCCTGGTACTGGAGAGGTGTGTTATCACCCTGGTACTGGAGAGGTGTGTTATCACCCTGGTACTGGAGAGGTGGTATCTGGAGAGGAGGTGTGTTATCACCCTGGTACTGGAGAGGTGTGTTATCACCCTGGTACTGGAGAGGTGTGTTATCACCCTGGTACTGGAGAGGTGTGGTGTTATCACCCTGGTACTGGAGAGGTGTGTTATCACCCTGGTACTATAGAGGTGTGTTATCACCCTGGTACTATAGAGGTGTGTTATCACCCTGGTACTGGAGAGGTGTGTTATCACCCTGGTACTGGAGAGTGGAGAGGTATCACCCTGGTACTGGAGAGGTGGTGTGTATCACCTGGTACTGTGTGTTATCACCCTGGTACTGGAGAGGTGTGTTATCACCCTGGTACTATAGAGGTGTGTTATCACCCTGGTACTGGAGAGGTGTGTTATCACCCTGGTACTGGAGAGGTGTGTTATCACCCTGGTAACTGGAGAGGTGTGTTTATCACCCTGGTACTGGAGAGGTGTGTTATCACCCTGGTACTGGAGAGGTGTGTTATCACCCTGGTACTGGAGAGGTGTGTTATCTACCCTGGTACTGGAGAGGTGTGTTATCACCCTGGTACTGGAGAGGTGTGTTATCACCCTGGTACTGGAGAGGTGTGTTATCACCCTGGTTATCACCTGGTACTGGAGAGGTGTGTTATCACCCTGGTACTGGGGAGGTGTTTATCACACCCTGGTACTGGAGGTGTGTGTTATCACCCTGGTACTATAGAGGTGTGTTATCACCCTGGTACTATAGAGGTGTGTTATTATCACCCTGGTACTATAGAGGTGTGTGGTTAGGTGTGTTATCACCCTGGTACTATAGAGACCCTGGTACTGGAGAGGTGTGTTATCACCCTGGTACTGGAGAGGTGTGTTATCACCCTGGTACTGGAGAGAGGTGTGTTATCACCCTGGTACTGGAGAGGTGTGTTATCACCCTGGTACTACTAGAGGTGTGTTATCACCCTGGTACTGGATAGAGGTGTGTTTTATCACCCTGGTACTGGAGAGGTGTGTTATCACCCTACTGGAGAGGTGTGTTATCACCCTGGTACTATAGAGGTGTGTGTTATCACCCTGGTACTGGACCCTGGTAGGTGTGTTATCACCCCTGGTACTATAGAGGTGTGTTATCACCCTGGTACTGGAGAGGGGTGTTATCACCCTGGTACCTGGTAATCTGGAGAGGTGTGTTATCACCCTGGTACTATAGAGGTGTGTTTATCACCCTGGTAATGGAGAGGTGTGTTATCACCCTGGTATTGGAGAGGTGTTGTGTTATCACCCTGGTACTGGAGAGTATCACCCTGGTACTGGAGAGGGGTGTTATCACCCTGGTACTATAGACTATAGAGGTGTGTTTATCACCCTGGTACTATAGAGGTGTGTTTATCACCCTGGTACTATAGAGGTGTGTTAGACTGGTGTGTTATCACCCTGGTACTGGAGAGGTGTGTTATCACCCTGGGGAGAGGTGTGTTATCACCCTGGTACTGGAGAGAGTGTGTTATCACCCTGGTACTGGAGAGGTGTGTTATCACCCTGGTACTATAGAGGTGTGTTATCACCCTGGTACTGGAGAGGTGTGTTGTGTTATCACCCTGGTACTGGAGAGGTGTGTTATCACCCTGGTACTATAGAGGTGTGTTATCACCCTGGTACTATAGAGGTGTGTTATCACCCTGGTACTATAGAGGTGTGTGGTACTATAGAGGTGTGTTATCACCCTGGTACTGGAGAGGTGTGTTATCACCCTGGTACTGGAGAGGTGTGTTATCACCCTGGTACTGGAGAGGTGTGTTATCACCCTGGTACTGGAGAGGTGTGTTATCACCCTGGTACTGGTGTGTTATCACCCTGGTACTAGAGGTGTGTTATCACCCTGGTACTATAGAGGTGTGTGTTATCACCCTGGTACTGGAGAGGTGTGTTATCACCCTGGTATCACCCTATAGAGGTGTGTTATCACCCCCTGGGTGTGTTATCACCCTGACTATAGAGGTGTGTTATCACCCTGGTACTGGAGAGGTGTGTGTATGTGGTACTATCACCCTGGTACTATAGGTGTGTTATCACCCTGGTACTGGAGAGGTGTGTTATATCACCCTGGTACTGGAGAGGTGTGTTATCACCCTGGTACTGGAGAGGTGTGTGTTATCACCCTGGTACTGGGTGTGTTATCACCCTGGTACTAGAGGTGTGTTATCACCCTGGTACTATGGAGAGGTGTGTTATCACCCTGGTACTGGAGAGGTGTGTTCTCACCCTGGTTGTGTCACCCTGGTACTATAGAGGTGTGTTATCACCCTGGTACTGGAGAGGTGTGTTATCACCCTGGTACTATAGAGGTGTGTTATCACCCTGGTACTGGAGAGGTGTGTGTGTTATCACCCTGGTACTGGAGAGGTGTGTTATCACCCTGGTACTGGAGGTGTGTTATCACCCTGGTACTGTGTGTTATCACCCTGATACTATAGAGGTGTGTTATCACCCTGGTACTGTAGAGGTGTGTGTGTTATCACCCTGGTACTGGAGAGGTGTGTTATCACCCTGGTACTATAGAGAGGTGTTTATCACCCTGGTACTATAACTGGTACTATAGAGGTGTGTTTTATCACCCTGAGACTGGTAGAGGGTGTGTTATCACCCTGGTATACTGGTAGAGGTGTGTTATCACCCTGGTACTGAGGTGTGTTAGAGAGGTGTGTTATCACCCTGGTACTATAGAGGTGTGTGTTATAGAGGTGTGTTATCACCTGGTACTATAGAGGTGTGTTATCACCCTGGTACTGGAGAGGTGTGTGTGTTATCACCCTGGTACTGGAGAGGTGTGTTATCACCCTGGTACTGGAGAGGTGTGTTATCACCCTGGTACTATAGAGGTGTGTTATCACCCTGGTACTGTAGAGGTGTGTTATCACCCTGGTACTATAGAGGTGTGTTATCACCCTGGTACTGGAGAGGTGTGTGTATCACCCTGGTAGTTGAGAGAGGTGTGTTATCACCCTGGTACTATAGAGGTGTGTGTGTTATCACCCTGGTACTATAGAGGTGTGTTATCACCCTGGTACTATAGAGGTGTGTTATCACCCTGGTACTGGAGAGGTGTGTTATCACCCTGGTACTGGTGTGTTATCACCCTGGTAGAGGTGTGTTATCACCCTGGTACTGGAGAGGTGTGTTATCACCCTGGTACTATAGAGGTGTGTTATCACCCTGGTACTGGAGAGGTGTGTTATCACCCTGGTACTGGAGAGGTGTGTTATCACCCTGGTACTGGAGAGGTGTGTTATCACCCTGGTACTGGAGAGGTGTGTTATCACCCTGGTACTGGAGAGGTGTGTTATCACCCTGGTACTGTAGAGGTGTGTTATAACCCTGGTACTATAGAGGTGTGTTATCACCCTGGTACTGGACTGTGTAGAGGTGAGGTGTGTTATCACCCTGGTACTGGAGAGGTGTGTTATCACCCTGGTACTGGAGAGGTGTGTTACCCTGGTCAGAGGTGTGTTATCACCCTGGTACTGGAGAGGTGTGTTATCACCCTGGTGTGTGTTATCACCCTGGGTACTGGAGAGGTGTGTTTATCACCCTGGTACTGGAGAGGTGTGTTATATCACCCTGGTACTGGAGAGGTGTGTTTATCACCCTGGTACTGGAGAGGAGAGGTGTGTTTATCACCCTGGTACTGGAGAGGTGTGTTATCACCCTGGTACTGGAGAGGTGTGTTATCACCCTGGTACTATAGAGGTGTGTTATCACCCTGGTACTGGAGAGGTGTGTTATCACCCTGGTACTGGAGAGGTGTGTGGTTATCACCCTGGTACTGGTACTGGAGAGGTGTGTTATCACCCTGGTACTGGAGAGGTGTGTTTAGGTACTGGAGAGGTGTGTATCACCCTGGTACTGAGAGGTGGTGTGTTATCACCTGGTGTGTGTTATCACCCTGGTACTATAGAGGTGTGTTATCACCCTGGTACTGGAGTGTGTGTTATCACCCTGGTACTATGAGGTGTGTTATCACCCCTGGTATCACCCTGGTAGGTGTGTTATTCACCCTGAGGTGTGTGTTATCACCCTGAGAGGTGTGTTATCACCCTGGTACTGGAGAGGTGTGTTTATCACCCTGGTACTGGAGAGGTGTGTTATCACCCTGGTACTGGAGAGGTGTGTTTGTTATCACACCTGGTACTGGAGAGGTGTGTTATCACCCTGGTACTAGAGAGGGGTGTTATTATCACCCTGGGTACTGGAGAGGTGTGTTATCACCCTGGTACTGGAGAGGTGTGTTATCACCCTGGAGAGGTACTATAGAGGTGTGTTTATCACCCTGGTACTGGAGAGGTGTGTTATCACCCTGGTACTATAGAGGTGTGTTATCACCCTGGTACTGGAGGTGTGTTATCACCCTGGTACTGGAGAGGTGTGTGTTATCACCCTGGTACTGGAGAGGTGTGTTATCACCCTGTACTGTTATCACCACCCTGGTACTATAGAGGTGTGTTATCACCCTGGTACTGGAGAGGTGTGTTATCACCCTGGTACTATAGAGGTGTGTTATCACCCTGGTACTATAGAGGTGTGTTATCACCCTGGGTACTATAGAGGTGTGTTATCACCCTGGTACTGGAGAGTGTGTTATCACCCTGGTACTGGTGTTATCACCCTGGTACTATAGAGGTGAGGGTGTGTTATCACCCTGGTACTGGAGAGGTGTGTTATCACCCTGGTACTGGTACTATAGGAGGTGTGTTATCACCCTGGTACTGGAGAGGTGTGTGTTATATCACCCTGGTACTGGAGAGGTACTGGAGAGGTGTGTTATCACCCTGGTACTATAGAGGTGTGTGTGTTATCACCCTGGTACTTGGAGAGGTGTGTTATCACCCTGGTACTGGAGAGGTGTGTTATCACCCTGAGGTGTGTTATCACCCTGGTACTGGAGAGGTGTGTTATCACCCTGGTACTGTAGAGGTGTGTGTGTTATCACCCTGGTACTGGAGAGGTGTGTTATCACCCTGGTACTGGAGAGGTGTGTTATCACCCTGGTACTGGAGAGGTGTGTGTGTTATCACCCTGGTACTGGAGAGGTGTGTGTGTTATCACCCTGGTACTGGAGAGGTGTGTTATCACCCTGGTACTGGAGAGAGGTGTGTTATGTGTTATCACCCTGGTACTGTAGAGGTGTGTTATCACCCTGGTACTGTAGAGGTGTGTTATCACCCTGGTACTGGAGAGGTGTGTTATCACCCTGGTACTGGAGAGGTGTGTTATCACCCTGGTACTGGAGAGGTGTGTTATCACCCTGGTACTGGTAGAGGTGTGTGTGTTATCCACCCTGGTTACTATATAGAGTGTTGTTATCCCTGGTACTGGAGAGGTGTGTTTATCAGTGTTATCACCCTGGTACTGGAGAGGTGTGTTATCACCCTGGTACTGGAGAGTGTGTTATCACCCTTGTGGTACTGGAGAGGTGTGTTATCACCCTGGTACTGGAGAGGTGTGTGTTATCACCCCTGTACTGGACTGAGAGGTGTGTTATCACCCCTGGTACTGGAGAGGTGTGTTATCACCCTGGTACTGGAGAGGTGTGTTATCACCCTGGTACTGGAGAGGTACACCCTGGTGAGAGGTGTGTATCACCCTGGTACTGGAGAGGTGTGTTATCACCCTGGTACTGGAGAGGTGTGTTATCACCCTGGTAGTGGAGAGGTGTGTGTGTTCTCACCCTGGTACTGGAGAGGGATGTCTATCTTGGGTCCGATGACGTAGTGTCCTTCTTCCAGAGAGAGAGCGGTGACGGTGGTCCACTGACGACAGGAGTGGAGTAGCACCATATCATCCTCACACAGACCCTCGACACACTCCCCTAGAGAGACACACACACACACACACAACCATTAACACACTGACCTGACTGTGTGTATGTGTGTGTGTGACAACCCACTGTGGGGTCAACAGCCCTGTAAATAAATACCCACTTGGTGTCTGTCTGTCTGCCTGCCTGCCTGCCTGCCTGCCTGCCTGCCTGCCTGCCTGCCTGCCTGCCTGCCTGCCTGCCTGCCTGCCTGCCTGTCTGTCTGTCTGTCTGTCTGTCTGTCTGTCTGTCTGCCTGTCTGCCTGTCTGTCTGCCTACACAGAGGTCATGTTCTCACATTAATAACCGTCTCTGGTCCAACAGGGTGTAAATAGCAGCGCTTGAGTGAAGATAGTGTTTTTGGTTTAAAGGGTGTGTGTGTGTGTAGGGGGGGTTGTTCAGTGTAGAATATCTGGCCCTAGGTTTCCTCACGCAGTTCGTTAGTATTCAGAACATTCACTGGCAGATTACATCATTTACATATGAAAAGCAGAGCAGGACTTTAGTTACACAACAGACACTTTGTGGTGGTTTGGCCAAACTGTTAAACAACTGACTGGGTACTGATGGTTAAACTGAAGACATGATGACAACTAGTCATCTTTAATACAGCTTAGAACATAGACTTACCCAAAGAACGTTTGCACATTTGTATAAACAATTTTTTTCCCATGGATGTGAACGTCTCCCCGTTCATCTCAACAGTTCAGATATTATTATTCTCCACTGTCTGTAGACATGGTTCAGTTTACCAGACGATATTGTGATAAGACTTAGCCCTATTGTTAGACTAAGAGAAGTGTATTGTCAGATAGAAAACCACTGAGGCTAGATTGAGATAGAAGGGAGGATAGAGGAGTGTGTGAGGTACATCCCAGAG
>CM072251.1:3424983-3448263 GCA_036851935.1 Coregonus suidteri | reverse complement strand
TAAAAAAAATATATAAAAAAAATAAAAAAAAAAAAAAATAAATTTTTTTAAAATAAAAAAAATATATAAAAAAAAAAAAAAATATGTAAGTCCCCTTTGGGAAAAGACGCCCTGCTAAATGCTAAAATGTAAAGAAAATGAAACGTACTTGCGACTTGAAAACCATTCCCTACGTTTGAACTGGTGGCGCAGGGGGTCTAAGGCATGAATCCAGGAAAAACTGTGCCCTAGATCCGGGTTCAATCCAGGCCTGTCCACCCGGGCCCCGCGACCGGAGACTCATGGGCGGCCAAAATTGGCCCAGCTCGCCCAGGTAGGGAGGGAAGGCCCGGGCAGGATTATCGTTGAAAAGGCATGGTGTTTGCAACCAGGGTTGTGGGTTCGATTCCCAAAGGGGGCCGTAAATTTTTTTTTTTTTTTTAAATAAAAAAAAAAAAAATAAAAATAAAAATATGGGCAGGTTTTTGCACGCCGGGGTTGGGTTCGATTCCCACAGGTGCCAGTATAAAAAAAAAAATAAAATTAAAATAAAATTTTAAAATAAATAAAAAAATGTATTTAAAAAAAAATATATAAATAAAAAAAAAAAATATGTAAGTCGCGGGGAAGAGCGTCTGCAAAATGAAAAAATGAAAATGAAAAAGAACGTACTTGCAGACTTAAAAACCATTCCCTACAGTTAAACTGAGGGGCGTGGTCTAAGCCTGCTCGCAGGAAAAAACTGTGCCACTAACCTGGTTCGAACCAGGCTCTGTCGCAGCGGCCGGCCCGGAACCAGGGGCGGCGCAAAATTGGCCCACGTCTCCAGGGTAGGGGGGGAAAAGGGCCGGCAGGGTGTAGCTGGGGATAGAGATGGTGTTTGCAACCCCGGGGGTTGTGGGTTCGTTTCCCACAGGGGGCCAGTAAAAAAAAAATAAATAAAAAAAAAAATATAATATATAATAAAATGTATTTAAATAAAAAAAATATAAATAAAAAAAAAAAAATATGTAAGTCGCTCGGGAAAAGAGCGTCTGCTAAATGACAAAATGAAAATGAAAATGAAACGTACTTGCAGATTTAAAAACCATTCCCCTACAGCAGGGTTTTTGAAACGCCGGGTTGGGGGTTTCTTTCCCCACAGGGGGCCAGTAAAAAAAAAAAAAAATAATAAATAATAAATAAAAATTTATTTAAAATAAAAAAATATATAAAAAAAAAAAAAAATAGTAAGTCGCTCTGGTAAGAGGTCTGCAAAATGCTAAATGTAATGTAAATGAAACTACTTGCAGACTTAAAAAACCCATTGCCTACGCTTGAAACTGGGGGCGCGTGGTCTAAGCACTGCATCGCGTGCAAAACTGTGCCACTAGATCCTTTTCGAATCAGGCTCTGTCGCAGCCGCCGGCCCGGGGAGACTCAGGGCGGCCCCAAAATTGGCCCCAGCGTCGTCCAGGGTAGGGGGGAGGGCCGCAGGATGTACTCAGTTGATAGAGCATGGTTTTGAAAACGCCAGGTTGGGGGTTTCGATTCCCACGGGGGGGCCAGTATAAAAAAAAAAAAAAAAAAAAAAAAAAAATTTTATAATAATTTGTTTTTTAAAATACAAAAAAAAAAAAAAAAAAAAAAAAAATTAGTCGCTTGGAAAAGAGCTCTGCAAAATACAAAAAAATGAAAATTAAATAAAACGTACTTGCGACTTAAAACCTTTCCCTACAGCTGAAACTGAGGGCGCAGTGGTCAAGGGCCTGCATCGCAGTGAAAAACTGTGCCACTAGATCCGGTTCAAACCCAGGTCTGCGCAGCGCCGCGACCGGGGCCCCATGGGCGGCGCAAAATTTGGCCCAGCGCTCCAGGGTAGGGGGGGGAAATGGGCAGGATGTACTCATTGATAGAGCTGGTGTTTGAAACGCCAGGGTTGGGGTTTCGTTTCCCCCACGGGGGCCAGTAAAAAAAAATTTTTTTAAAATTTAAAAATAAAAAATTTTTAAAAAAAAAAAAAAGGTGCATGGTTTTTGAAACGCCGGGGTTGGGGGTTCTTTCCCCCCAGGGGCCAGTATAAAAATATTTTAAAAAATAAAATAAAAAATAAAAAAAAAAAATTTGTTTTAAAAAATAAAAAAAAAATTAAAAAAATAAAAAAAATTTAAGTCGCCGGGAAAGAGCGTTGCTAAATGACTAAAAGAAAATTTAAAATAAAAAGTACTTGCAGACTTAAAAAACCCATTCCCTAAGTTTGAAACTGAGGGCCATGGTCTGGGCACGCTCGCAGTGCAAAACTGTGCCACAAAAAGGGTTTTAATCCAGGCCTTTTTCAGCCGGCCGCGCCCGGGGAGTCATGGGGGGCGCCAATTGGCCCCGTCCCCCGGGTAGGGGGGGGAAGGCCGGCGGGATTACTCTTTGATAGAGCGGGTGTTTTGAAACCCAGGTTTGGGGTTTTCGTTTCCCCAAAGGGGGGGCCGATAATTTTTTTTTTTTTTAATCAAAAAAAATAAAAAAAAAAATAAAAATAGGGTGAGGGTTTTTTGCAACGCCAGGTTGTGGTTCGATTCCCACAGGTGGCCAGTAAAAAAAAATATATATTTTAAAAAAAAAAAATTTAAAAATAAAAAAAAAATAATGTATTTAAAATAAAAAATATATAAAAAAAAAAAAAAAAATTGTATCGCGCTGAAAAGAGGTCTGCTAAATGACTAAATGTAATGTAAAGAAACTACTTGCAGATTTAAAAACCATTGCCTACATTTAAAACTGAGGGCGCAGTGGTCTAAGCCTGCATCGCAGTGCAAACTGTCCACTAAACCCTGGTTGAATCCAGGCTCTGTCACGGCCCCGCGACCGGAACTGGGCGGGCACAATTGGCCCAGCGTCTCCAGGGTAGGGGGAAAGGCCGGGGGGATGTACCAGTTGTAGGCAGGTGTTTGCAACGCCAGGGTTGGGGGTTCGATTCCCCGGGGGGCCAGTATAAAAAAAAAATAAAACAAAATATAATAATAATAATAATAATGTATTTAAAATAAAAAAATAATAAAAAAAAATAAAAAATATTAAGTCGCTCTGGATAAGAGGTCTGCTAATGATAAAATGTAAATGTAAATAAAACGTACTTGCAATTGAAAACCTTCCCTACAGCAGGGTTTTTTGCAAGCCAGGGTTTTGGGTTCGTTCCCCAGGGGGCCTATAAAAAAAAAAAAAAATAATAAAATAATAATAATAATAAAATGTTTTAAAATAAAAAAAAAAAAAAAAAAAAGGAAGCCCTGGTAGAGGCTGCTAAATGACAAATTTTAATGTAAATGAAACTACTTGCAGACTTAAAAAACTTGCCTACAGCTTGAAATGGGGCCCCGGGGGTCAAAGGCCTGCTCGCAGTGCAAAACTGTGCCTGATCCTGGTTCGAACCCAGCTTGTCGCACCGGGCCGCGCCGGGGAGACTCATGGGCGGCGCCAATTGGCCCAGCGTCGTCCGGGGTAGGGAGGGAAGGGCCCGGGCGGGGATTTAGCTCATTTTGATAAGCTGGTTTTGAAAACGCCGGGTTTTGTGGGTTTCGACCCCCAAGGGGCAGTATAAAAAAATAAAAAAACCCCAAAAATTAAATAATAAATAATAAGTATTTAAAATAAAAAAATATAAAAATAAAAAAAAAAAAAAATATGTAAGTCGCTCTGGTAGAGCGTCCTAAATGCTAAAAAAAAAGTAAATAAAACGTACTTGCAACTTAAAAAACCATTCCTAACATGGTTTTTTCAACCCCAGGTTGTGGTTCGTTTCCCCACAGGGGGCCATTATAAAAAAAAAAAAAATAAAAATAAAATAATAAAAATAATAATAAAAGTATTTAAAATAAAAAAATATAAAAAAAAAAAAAAAAAATATGAAAAGTCGCCTGGATAAGGCGTCTGCTAAATGACAAAAATGAAAATTAAAAAAGGAAACGATTTGCAGACTTGAAAACCATTCCCTACAGTTTGAAACTGGGGGGCGTGGTCAAAGGCCTGCATCGCAGTGCAAAACTGGCCACTAGATCCGGTTCAAATCCAGGCTCTGTCGCACCGGGCCCCCCCGGGAACTCAGGGGCGGCGCAAAAATTGGCCCAGCGTCGTCCGGGTGGGGAGGGAAAGGCCCGGGGGGATGTAGCTCATTTAGAGCATGGTGTTTGAAACGCCGGGGTTGGGGGTTCGTTTCCCCGGGGCCCAGTATAAAAAAAAATAAAAAAAAATTAATTAATAATAATAATAATAATGTATTAAAATAAAAAATATATAAATAAATAAAAAAAAATATGTAAGTCGCTCATGATACGAGCTTCTGCTAAATGACTAAAAATGTATGTAAATGAAACGTACTTGCAACTTGAACAACCATTGCCTACCAGCGGAAACTGAGTGCGCATGGTCTAAGGCACTGCAAATCCGCAGTGCAAACTGGCCCTAATCCTGGTTTCTAATCCAGGCTCTGTTCGCAGCCGGACCCAGCGCCGGGAGACTCATGGAGCGTAACGCACACACAAATTGGCCCATCGTCGTCCAGGGTAGGTGGAGGGAATGGCCGGCAGGGATGTAGCTCAGTTGATAGATCATGGTGTTTGCAAACGCCAGGGTTGTGGGTTCGATTCCCACAGGGGGGCCAGTATATTTTGTAAATTAATATAATTTTTTTTTTAAAAATTTAATTTATTTATAGAATAAAAATTTTTTTAAATAATTTAAAAAACTTTGTCATTCGCTATTTATAAGATTTATTTTAATTATTTAACATATTAGTTGTTTAGTTTAACTGATATGATATTCTTAGGCGACTTGGATGATACCATTGTTTTTATCTTGGAAACTGTTTGGCGTGCATTTTTTTATTTTATTTTTATTATTTTTTTTAAAGTTATTCTTCTAAGATTTTTGTTTTTTTTATCCAGAGATTTTGTCCGCAAGCCGGCCTGGCTACCCGGAGTTTGGTTTTTGGGCGTTTTATTTTTCTTTCTATATTTTGTTTTTTTTTAATTTTTTTTTTATTTTAGGTGATTTAAAAAATTGTTTATTTTTTTTTTTTTTCTTTAAACGCCATTTTTGATCGGGTATCGATATCCCACAGGGGGCTTTTTTTCATTTATTTTTTTAATGTCTTTAATAATATTTTAACTTTTTAGATAGTTTATTTTTTTTGTATTTGTTTATTATTTTAAAAATTTTTTTTTTATTTAAGGGTTTATTATTTTAAGATTTTTTAAGGATATTATATTACTTTTAAATTATTTTATTTTATTTTTTTAGCTTTTTTTTTTTTGGCAGACTTATTATTATATTCTTTTTACGCTTTGAAAACTGAAGTGTGCGGCAGTGTGGTCTAAAGGTACATTCTTCGCATTGCAAAAACGTGCCATTTAATCCTGTTCGAAGAAAAAAAAAAAAAAAAAGAATCCAGGCTTTGCGCTCAGCCGGGCCGCTGACCGGTGAGTTTTTTGTTTTTTTTATTTTTTTACCCAGCGATCCGTCACGAGGTCATTTTTATATTATATTTTTTCTTATGAATGTGTTAATACGTAGTTATTATTTTAATGGCTAATATGGCATACGCCATTTTATTTATTTTTTTAATTCCCCTACGGGGGCCAATTTCAAGTTTTATTTTTTTTCTTTAAAACAGAAAAATTTATAGTTAATATTTTATATTATAGATTTTTTTATTTAATTTATAATATTTTTAAATTTAAAAAAAATTTTGTAATGAATTTCGCTGGTATAAGAGCAGTCTGCTAAATTATTTTTGTGTTTATTTCAATTTTTATCATTTTTTTGTGACTTATTTTAAAACCATTTTGCTTTTTTTTTATTTAAAGGAATGATTTTATTTCTGTCTTTTTTACTTAAATTTATTAAAAATAATTTAGCACATATTTTATAGGTTCGAATCCATGTTTTGGCAACAACTACAGCCCGGCCGCTACCAGGATAGACTTATGGCGGCCGCACCATTTTTGTATTATTTAAGCCCTTATTTAAGTTATTATTAAGCCGGCAGGGATTACATTTTTTTTAGATAGAGCATGCGGTGTTTTGCAAATTGTTCTTTTTTAAGGTTTCGAAGTTCAATTTTTTTTTTTAGTTATAAAAATGTTTATAACATAATTTATATTTTTATTTTTAAAATTTTATATTATTATTATTAAAAATAAAATAAATTTGTAATTCGCTCTGGATAAATACGGCTACCAACTGACTAAAAATGTACATAAAAATGAAAACGTACTGCAGACTTGAACCCATGCCTAACAGCTTAATAACCTTATTGGCGCAGTGTCTAAGGAAATGCAATCGCAGTAGGCAAAACTGTGGCCACTATCTCCTGAAAATAAACAAGCCTATTTCGGCAGCCGGGCCCACGCGATATAATACCATGTGGCGGGCACAATTGGCCTCAAGAGTACGTACAAGGTACAAAAGGAATGGGCCGACAGGGAATTGAAATTAGTTGAATAAAATATGGTTTTTAGCAATAATACAAGGTTAAAGAATTCAAAATCACCATAATATAAATTATAAAATGAAACAATAAATTAAAAAAAATTTTTTTTTAAAAAATAAACAATGTTTAACTTGAAAAAATACGCCAAATTAATGTGGTTATTTTCTTTATAATTTAAATTTTCTGAACAAAAAATATGAAAATAGAATAAAATTACGCATAACATGCTACTATACACAATTTACCCTGAAATAGAGCCTGTAATAAAAAGAAATAACAAAAAGATAGTAAAGGAGCTACTAGAACGAAGCGTCTTCTATATACCTTAAATGTAACTATAGATATAACGTACAGGCCCACTTGAAAACCATTGCTAAATCTTGAAATATAGTGCGCAATTAAAAAATAAAAACACAAAACAAAAATACGCAGAATAAACCAAAACACTATATTAAAAACAACGCTAACACCCCATCTATCGAAGCAGGCTCTGTCGAAGCCGGCCAATACCGGGAGCACTCAATTGGGCGGCCGCACTTTTACTTACGTAAATTTCTAATACTAGAATAAAGGGAGGAGAAAAAACGGTCAGGGAATGTAAGCTCAGGTTTAAAGATTAATGGTGATTAAAAAAACACAGGGATTGTGGATTTCCGATTCCCAATGGGGCCGCAATTATTTTAAAAATCAAAAAATAAATTAATAATGACATTTAAAAAGTTAAAAATAATATAGAAAACATACTAAATATGTATTAGAAAAAAAGTTAAATAAACAAAAAAATTAAGTCTCGTCTGGATGAATAGCGTCTGCTACATAACTAATATGTAATTATATAAAATAAAACGTAATAAAAAAAAACAAAACCCATTGCCCTACGCTTGAAACAGAAAAAAGCGTTGGTCTAACGTAACTAAAATCGCAGTGCAAAAATAAATGTGCCACATAATATAATGTTGAATCCATTCTCTGTACGCATACCGGCCGCGATGGGGATACATCAATAGGGCGAGCGCACGAATTGGCCCAAGCGTCGTCACAAAATAAATATATGGAAAAAAAACACAAAAAAAGCAGCTAAGATTTGAATAGAGTGACATGGCTGTTTAGCAAACGCCATGAGTTTCGTGGGTTCGATTCCGCAAAGGGGGCCAGATATAAAAAATTAAAAAAAATAAATAGAATTATAATAAAACCAATAAATAAATGTAATATTTAATAAAAAAATAATATATAAAACAAATAACAAAAAAATAGGTAAGATCGACTCTGGTATAGCGTCTGCTAAATGACTAAAATGTCAAATGTACATGAAACGTACTGCAGACATGAAAACCATTGCTAACAGCTGAAACTGAGTGGCGCAGTGGTCTAAAGGCACTGCATCGCAGTGCAAACTGTTCCACTAGATCCTGGTTCGAATCAGGCTCTGTCCGCAGCGGCCAGCGACCGGGAGACTCATGGGCGCGCACAATTGGCCCAGGCGTCGTCCAGGGTAGGGTGAAGGGCAAATGGCGGCAGAGGATGTAACTCAGTTGATAAGAGACATGGTGTTTGCAACCCATGGTTGTGGTTCGATTCCCACAGGGGGCCAGTATAAAAATAAAATAAAACAAAATAAAAATAAAAAAATAAAATACAAAAAATATAATGTTATTGAAAATTTTACATTATATTAATTAAGTTTTTTAATAATTATGTAAGAATCGCTAATGGAATATAAACTTTATTTTTTGTTTTTTTAATTTCTTTTTTAAATTTTTTTTACTTGCACGACTTATTTTTTATTGTGCCTACAGCTTGATATTTACAGTATGCGCAGTTTTCTAATGCAATGCATCGCATTGCAAAAACTATTTAATTTTTGTATTTTTTTCGCGAATCCAGGCTATTGTCGAATGTTGTTTTAATTTATAAATATTAATAGTGGGCGTACAATTGGTTTTTTTTACGTCACAGGGTAAAATTTTTGAATGCCGGCAGGGATATACAGCTTTTTTGATAGAGCATAAAATTTGCATAAACGCCATGATTTGTGTTGGATTCCGCACCCGGGGAGCAAATGTTAAAGAAATTACTCATAAAACAAATTATTTTTTTGTCTTTATTTTTTAAATTAATTTTTAAAACGGTACTTGCAGAGATTGCTTGGGGGTTGAGCGTCTGCTACAAATGACTAGGGGGGGGAGGAGGAATGAAACGTACTTTGCACAGACTTGACAACCATTTGCTACAGCTCTGAAAACTGAGTGGAGCAGTGGTCTAAGGCACTGCATCGCAGTGCAAAACTGTGCCACATAGATTCCGTGGTTCGAATCCAGGCTCTGTCGCAGAGCCGGCCGCGACCGGTGAGACTCATTGGGCGGCGCACACACAATTGGCCCAGCGTCGTCCAGGGCCCTAGGGGAGGAAGGGCCGGCAGGGATGTAGCTCAGTTGATAGAGCCATGGTGTTTGCAACGCCAGGGTTGTGGGTTTCGATTCCACAGGGGGTATAAAAATATAAAAAAAAAATTAACTAAATAAAAAAAATAATAAATAATGTATTTAAAATACAAAAATATATAGTTAAAATTGGGGAATAAAAGACCCAAAAACTATGTAAAAATGAGTCACAGTCTGGATAAGAGCGTCTGCTAAATGACTAAAAATGTAAAATGTAAATGTAAATAGAGCATGTAACTTGCAGACTAAAAAAACCATATGCCTCACCAGCTTGAAACTGAGTGGCGCAGTGGTCTAAGGCAATGCTAAGGCATCGCAGTGACAGTGCAAAACTGATGCCACTAGATCCTGGTTTCGAATCCAGGCTCCTGTCGCAGCCGCCGCGACGCAGGGAGACTCATGGGCGGCGCCAAAATTGGCCCAGCGTCGTCCAGGGTAGGGGAGAGGGAAATGGCCGGCAGGGATGTCGCTCAGTTGATAGAGCATGGGTGTTCATGCAACGCCAGGGTTGTGGGTTCGATTCCCACAGCGGGCCAGTATAAAAAAAATAAAATAATAATAAAAAATAACAAAAAAAAAAAAAAAAAAATGTATTTTAAAATAAAAAAATATATAAAAAAAAAATAAAAAAAATATGTAAGTCGCTCTGGATAAGAGCGTCTGCTAAATTGACTAAAATGTAAATGTAAATGAAACGTACTTGCAGGATCATGAACAACCATTGCCTACAGCTTGAAACTGGAGTGGCGCAGTGGTCTAAGGCAATGCAATCGCAGTGCAAAAACTGTGCCACATAGATCCTGGTTTCTGAATCCAGGCTCTGTCGCAGCCGGCCGCGACCCGGGAGACTCATGGGCGGAACGCAACAATTTGGCCCAGCGTCGTCCTTAGGGTAGGGAGGGAAAATGGACCGGGCAGGGATGTAGCTCAGTTGATAGAGCATGGTGTTTGCAACCGCCAGGTTTGTGGGTTCGATTCCCACAGGGGGCCAGTATAAAAATAAAAATAAAAAATAAAAATAAAAAAATAAAATAAAAAAAATAATAATGGTATTTAAAATACAAACATAAAGATAAATAAAATATAAATAAATAATGTAAGGTCGCTCTGGATAAGAGCGTCTGCTAATGACTAAAATGTAAATGTACAATGAACGTACGTTGCAGACTTGAAAAACCATTGCCTACAGCTTGAAACTGAGTGCGCAGTGGTCTAAGGCACTGCATCGCAGTGCAAAACTGTATGCCACTAGATCCTGGTTCGAAATCCTAGGCTCTATGTCGCAGCCGGCCCGCGACCGGGAGACTCATGGGCGGCGCACAATTTGGCCCAGCGTACGTCCAGGGTAGGGGAGGTGAATGGCCGGACAGGATGTAGCTCAGTTGATAGAGCATGGTGTTTTTGCAACGCCAGGGTTGTTTATTTTGTTTCGATTCCCACAGGGGGCCAGTATAAAAAAAAAATTAAAAGATTAAAAAAATAATAATTAATAATGTAGATTTAAAATACAAAAAAATATATAAACAATATTTAAAAAAATATAGTAAGTCGCTTCTGGATAAGAGCCGTCTTGCTAAATGACTAAAATGTAAATGTTAAATGAAAACGTACGTTGCAGACTTGAAAACCATTGGCCTACAGCTTGAAACTGAGTGGCGCAATGGTTCTAAGCAACTGCATCGCAGTGCAAAACTGTGCCACTAGATCCTGGACTTGAAAAAACCAGGCTCTGTCGCAGCCGGCAGCGGGGACCGGGAGACTCCAGGCGGCGGTTTGATGCACAATTGGCATCATCGTCGTCCAGGGTAGGGGGGAGGAAATGGCCGGGCAGGGATGTAGCTCAGTTGAATAGAGCATGGTGTTTGCATACGCCGAGGGTTGTGGAATTGCGATTTCCCACAGGGGGCCAGTATAAAAAATAAAAAATAAAATTGCCCCCCTTTTAAAATAAGTTTTTTATAAAAAAAAAAAAAAAAATGTATTTAAAATAAAAAAATATATAAATAAAATAAAAAAAATATATAAAAAGTCGCTCTGGATGTACAGAGCGTCTCAGCTAAATGACTAAATTGTAAATGTAAAACGAAACGTACTTGCAGACTTGAAAACCATTGCCTACAAGCTTGAAACTGGCAGTGGCGCAGTGGTCTAAGGCACTGCATCGCAGTGCAAAAACTGTGCACGTAGATCCTGGTTCGCCATCCAGGCTCTGTCGCAGCCGGCCGCGACCGGGAGACTCATGGGCGGCGCCACAATTGGCCCAGCGTCCGTCCAGGGTAGGGGAGGGAATGGCCGGCAGGGATGTAGCTCAGTTGATAGAGCATGGTGTTTGCAAACGCCAGGGTTGTGGGTTTGCGAATTCCCACAGGGGGCCATATAAAACTAAAAAATAAAATAAAACTAATAATTATTAAAAAAAAAAAATGGTGCATGGTGAGACATTTCTTTTAGCAATTTCGCAACTGCAAATAGGGTCCAAAATCATTGTTTACGTTCAGCAATGGAAGGACACAGGCGCGATTTACAATAGGCAAGGTTTTCTTTCAAGTCATCAAGTGCGTTTTAAGCTGAGTTCCCAGGGCCATAAAACAAAAATCAAGTTTTAGGCCAAATCCACAATGCGACCAGTTCAGAATATGTAAGGAGAGACACTGTTTGAGTGTAATGTAACAAACGTGAAACATTTATTTTAGTCATTTTGCATGCAAATAGGGTCCAAAATCAATTGTTTCACGTTCAGCAATGGAAGGAACAGCGCGCCGATTTAAAATAGGCAAGGGTTTTCAAGTCATCAAGTGCGTTTTAAGCTGAGTTCAATGAACATTGTCCAAAATCATGTTTTAGTCCAAATCCACAATGCGACCCAGTCAACATATGACAGGAGACACTATTTGAGTGTAACAAACATGAAAACATTTATTTTAAGGAGCCATTTCGCATGCAAATAGGGTCCCAAAATCATTGGGTTTACGTTCAGCACTGGAAGGACACAGGCGCGATATTACAATAGTGCAAAAGGGGTTTTTTTCAAGTCATCAAGTGCGTTTTTACGCTGAGTTCCATGAACATTGTCCAAAATCATGTTTTAGTCCAAAATCCACAATGCGACGAGTTCAACATATGACAGGAGACACTATTTGAGTGGTAAACAAACGTGAAAACATTTATTTTAGCCATTTCGCATGCAAATTAGGCATCCAAAATCATTGGTTTTTCGTTTCAAGCAACTGGAAGTACAGGCGCGATTTACAATAGGCAATGGTATTTTCAAGTCGCAAGTACGTTTCAAGCTAGAGTCCATGAAACATTGTCCAAAATCATGTTTTAGTCCAAATCCACAATGCGACGAGTTTCAACATATACAGAGACAAAATGTTTGAGTGTAACCAAACGTGGCAAAAGGGCATTTTTTTTTAGTCATTTTGCATGCTAATAGGGTCCAAAATCATTGGTTCACGTTCAGCAATGAAGGACAGGCGCGATTTACCAAATAGGCAAGGGTTTTCAAGTCATCAAGTGCGTTTTAAGCTGAGTTCCATGAACATTAGTCCAAAATCATGTTTTAGCTAGTCCAACCCACCAATGCGACCAGTTTCAACATATGACAGGAGACACTATTTGAGTGTAACAAACGTGAACATTTTCCTTTTAGCCATTTCGCATGCAAATAGGGTCCAAAATCATTGGTTTACGTCAGCAATGGAAGGATAGGCGCGATTTACAATAGGCAAGGGTTTTCAAATCATCAAGTGCGTTTTAAGCTGAGTTCCATGAACATTGTCCAAAATCATGTTTTAGTCCAAATCCACAATGCGACGAGTTTATCACATATGACCAGGAGACACTATTTGAGTGTAACAAACGTGAAACATTTATTTTAGCCATTTCGCATGCAAATAGGGTCCAAAATCATTGGTTTTCGTTCAGCACTGGAAGTACAGGCGCGATTTACAATAGGCAATGGTTTTCAAGTCTGCAAGTACGTTTCAAGCTGAGTTCCATGAAATCATTGTCCAAAATCATGTTTTTTAGTCCAAATCCACAATGCGACCCAGTTCAACAATATGACAGAGACACTGTTTTGAGTGTAACAAACGTGAAAAACATTTATTTTAGTCATTTTGCATGCAAATAGGGTCCAAAATCATTGGTTCACGTTCAGCAATGGAAGGACAAGAAGGCGCGATTTACAATAGGCAAGGGTTTTTTTTTCAAGTCATCAAAGTGCGTTTTAAGCTGAGTTCCATGAACACATTGTCCAAAATCAAATGTTTTAGTCAAAATCCACAATGCGACCAGTTCAACATATGGACAGGAGACACTATTTGAGTGTAACAAACGTGAAACATTTTTTTTAGTCATTTCGCATGCAAATAGGGTCCAAAATCATTGGTTTACGTTCAGCAATGGAAGGACACAGGCGCAATTTACAATAGGCAAGGGTTTTCAAGTCAATCAAGTTGCGTTTTTTAAGCTGAGTTCCATGAACATTGTCCAAAATCATGTTTTAGTCCAAATCCACAATGCGACCCAGTTCAACATATGAAAGGAGACACTATTTGAGTGTAAACAAACGTGAAACATTTATTTTAGCCATTTCGCATGCAAATAGGGTCCAAAATCATTGGTTTACGTTCAGCAATGGAAGGATAGGCGCGATTTACAATAGGCAAAAACATGGGTTTTCAAAAAATCATCAAGTGCGTTTTAAGCTGAGTTCCCATGAACATTTGTCCAAAATCATGTTTTAGGCCCCAAATCCACAATGCGACGAGTTCAACATATGACAGGAGACACTATTTGAGTGTAACAAACGTGAAACATTTATTTTAGCCATTTCGCATGCAAATAGGGTCCAAAATCATTGGTTTTCGTTCAGCACTGGAAGTACAGGCGCGATTTACAATAGGCAATGGTTTTCAAGTCTGCAAGTACGTTTCAAGCTGAGTTCCATGAACATTGTCCAAAATCATGTTTTAGTCCAAATCCACAATGCGACCAGTTCAACATATGACAGAGACACTGTTTGAGTGTAACAAACGTGAAACATTTATTTTAGTCAATTTTGCATGAAAAACATAGGGTCCAAAATCATTGGTTCACGTTCAGCAATGGAAAAGGACAGGCGCGATTTACAATAGGCAAGGGTTTTCAAGTCATCAAGTGCGTTTAAGCTGAGTTCCATGAACATTGTCCAAAATCATGTTTTAGTCCAAATCCACAATGGCGACCAGTTCAACATATGACAGGAGACACTATTTTGAGTGTAAACAACAAAAAAAACGTGAAACATTTTATTTTAGTCATTTCGCATGCAAAACAGGGTCCAAAATCATTGGTTTTACGTTCAGCACTGGAAGGACAGGCGCAATTTACACAATAGGCAAGGGTTTTCAAGTCATCAAGTGCGTTTTAAGCTGAGTTCCCATGAAAACATTGTCCAAAATCATGTTTTAGTCCAAATCCCACAATGCGACCCAGTTCAAACATATGACAGGAGACACACTGTTTGAGTGTAACAAACGTGAAACATTTATTTTTAAGCCATTTCGCATGCAAATAGGGTTAGGGTTAGGGTTAGGGTTAGGGTCCAAGGGTTAGGGTTAGGTTTAGGGTTAGGGTTAGGGTTAGGGGTTTGGTTAGGGTTAGGGTTAGGGTTAGGGGTTAGGGGTTAGGGTTACGGTTACAATTAACAAATAGGCAAGGGTTTTTCAAGTCATCAAGTGCGTTTTTTAAGCTGAGTTTCCATGAACATTGTCCAAAATCATGTTTTAGTCCAAATCCACAATGCGACCAGTTCAACATATGACAGGAGACACTATTTGAGTGTAACAAACGTGAAACATTTTATTTAGTCATTTCGCACATGCAAATAAGGGTCCAAAATCATTGGTTTACGTTCAGCCAATGGAAGGACAGGCGCAATTTACAATAGGCAAAAAAGGGTTTTCAAGTCATCAAGTGCGTTTTAAGCTGAGTTTCCATGAACATTGTCCAAAAATCATGTTTTTAGTCCAAATCCACAATGCGACCAGTTCAACATATGACAGAGACACTGTTTGAGTGTAACAAAAACGTGAAACATTTATTTTAGCCATTTCGCATGCAAATAGGGTTAGGGTTAGGGTTAGGGTTTAGGGTTAGGGTTAGGGTTAGGGTTAGGGTTAGGGTTGGGTTAGGGTTAGGGTTAGGGTTAGGGTTTGGGGTTAGGGTTAGGGTTAGGGTTTACGGTTCAGGGTTTACAATAGGCAAGGGTTTTCAAGTCATAAAGTGCGTTTTAAAGCTGAGTTCCCATGAACATTGTCCAAAATCATGTTTTAGGCCAAATCCACAATGCGACCAGTTCCAACATATGACAGAGACACTGTTTGAGTGTAACAAACGTGAAACATTTCTTTTAGCCATTTTCGCATGCAAATAGGGTCCAAAATCATTGGTTTTCGTTCAGCACTGGAAGGACAGGCGCGATTTACAATAGGCAAAGGGTTTTTCAAGTCATAATGTGCGTTTTAAGCTGAGTTTCCATGGCCTAAAACAAAAATCATGTTTTAGGCCAAAAATCCACAATGCAACCAGTTCAGAATATGACAGGAGACACTATTTGAGTGTAAACAAACGTGAAACATTTATTTTAGCCCATTTCGCATGAAAAACAGGTTCCAAAATCATATGGTTTTCGTTCAGCACTGGAAGTACAGGCGCGATCTACAATAGGCAATGGTTTTTAGAGTCTGAAAGTACGTTTTAAGCTGAGTTCCATGAACATTGTCCAAAATCATGTTTTAGGCCAAAATCCACAATGCAACCAGTTCAGAATATGAAACAGGAGACACTGTTTGAGTGTAAACAAACGTGAAACATTTCTTTTAGCCATTTCGCATGCAAATAGGGGTCCAAAATCATTGGTTTACGTTCAGCAACTGGAAGAACAGGCGCGATTTACAATAGGCAATGGTTTTCAAGTCTGCAAGTACGTTTTCAAGCTGAGTTCCATGAACATTGTCCCAAAATCATGTTTTAGTCCAAATCAAAATGCGACCAGTTCAACATATGACAGAGACACTGTTTGAGTGTATCAAACGTGAAACATTTATTTTAGCCATTTTCGCATGCAAATAGGGTTAGGGTTAGGGTTAGGGTTAGGGTTAGGGTTTGGGTTAGGGTTTAGGTTAGGGTTTTAGGGTTTAGGGTTAGGGTTAGGGTTGGGGTTTAGGGTTTAGGGTTAGGGTTAGGGGTTAGGGTTAGGGTTACAATAGGCAAGGGTTTTCAAGTCATAAAGTGCGTTTTAAGCTGAGTTCCATGAACATTGTCCAAAATCATGTTTTAGGCCAAATCCACAATGCGACCAGTTCAACATATGACAGAGACACTGTTTGAGTGTAACAAACGTGAAACATTTCTTTTAGCCATTTCGCATGCAAATAGGGTCCAAAATCATTGGTTTTCGTTCAGCACTGGAAGGACAGGCGCGATTTACAATAGGCAAGGGTTTTCAAGTCATAAAGTGCGTTTTAAGCTGAGTTCCATGGCCTAAAACAAAAATCATGTTTTAGGCCAAATCCACAATGCAACCAGTTCAGAATATGACAGGAGACACTATTTGAGTGTAACAACGTGAAACATTTCTTTTTTTAGCCATTTCGCATGAAAAAACAAGGTTCCAAAATCATATGGTTTTCGTTCAGCACTGGAAGTACAGGCGCGCGATCTACAATAGGCAAATGGTTTTAGAGTCTGAAAGTACGTTTTAAGCTGAGTTCCATGAACTTGTCCAAAAATCATGTTTTAGGCCAAATCCACAATGCAACCAGTTCAGAATATATGTCAGGAGACACTGTTTGAGTGTAACAAACGTGAAACATTTATTTTAGTCATTTTTGCATGCAAAAATAGGGTCCAAAATCATTGGTTCAAATAGGTCGTTCAGCACTGGAAGTACAGGCGCGATCTACAATAGGCAATGGTTTTAGAGTCTGAAAGTACGTTTTTAAGCTGAGTTCCATGAACATTGTCCAAAATCATGTTTTAGGCCAAATCCACAATGCAACCAGTTCAGAGTATGTCAGGAGGGGGGGGACACTGTTTGAGTGTAACAAACGTGAAACATTTATTTTAGTCATTTTGGCATGCAAATAGGGTCCAAAATCATTGCTTCACGTTCAGCAATGGAATGAAAGCCGCGATTTACAATAGCAAGGGTTTTCAAGTCATCAAGTGCGTTTTTAAGCTGAGTTTTTCCATGAACATTGTCCAAAAATCATGTTGTTAGTCCAAATCCACAATGCGACCAGTTCAAACATATGACAGGAGACACTATTTGAGTGTAACAAACGTGAAACATTTATTTTAGCGATTTCGCATGCAAATAGGTCCCAAAATCATTGGTTTTACGTTCAGCAATGGAAGGACAGGCGCGATTTACAATAGGCAAGGGTTTTCAAGTCATCAAGTGCGTTTTAAGCTGAGTTCCATGAACATTGTCCCAAAATCCTATGTTTTAGGCCAAATCCACAATGCAACCAGTTCAGAATATGAACAGGAGACACTATTTGAGTGTAACAAACGTGAAACATTTCTTTTTAGCCATTTCGCATGAAAACAACAGGTTCCAAAATCATATGGTTTTCGTTCAGCACTGGAAGTACAGGCGCGATCTACAATAGGCAATGGTTTTAGAGTCTGAAAGTACGTTTTAAGCTGAGTTCCATGAACATTGTCCAAAAATCATGTTTTAGGCCAAAATCCACCAATGCAACCAGTTCAGAATATGTCAGGAGACACTGTTTGAGTGTAACAAACGTGAAACATTTCTTTTAGTCATTTTTCTGCATGCAAATAGGGTCCAAAATCATTGGTTCACGTTCAGCACTGGAAGTACAGGCGCGATCTACAATAGGCAATGGTTTTAGAGTCTGAAAGTACGTTTTAAGCTGAGTTCCATGAACATTGTCCAAAATCATGTTTTAGGCCAAATCCACAATGCAACCAGTTCAGAATATGTCAGGAGACACTGTTTGAGTGTAACAAACGTGAAACATTTATTTTAGTCATTTTGCATGCAAATAGGGTCTAAAATCATTGGTTCACGTCCAGCAATGGAAGGACAGGCGCGATTTACAATAGGCAAGGGTTTTCAAGTCATCAGTGCGTTTTAAGCTGAGTTCCATGAAACATTGTCCAAAATCATGTTTTAGTCCAAATCCACAATGCGACCAGTTCAACATATGACAGGAGACACTATTTGAGTGTAACAAACGTGAAACATTTATTTTAGCCATTTCGCATGCAAATAGGGTCCAAAATCATTGGTTTACGTTCAGCAATGGAAGGACAGGCGCGATTTACAATAGGCAAGGGTTTTCAAGTCATCAAGTGCGTTTTAAGCTGAGTTCCATGAACATTGTCCAAAATCATGGTTTTAGTTCCAAATCACAATGCGACCAGTTCAACATATGACAGGAGACACTATTTGAGTGTAACAAACGTGAAACATTTATTTTAGCCATTTCGCATGCAAATAGGGTCCAGAAACATTGGTTTTCGTTCAGCACTGGAAGAACAGGCGCGATTTTACAAATAGGCAATGGTTTTTTCAAGTCTGCAAGTACGTTTCAAGCTGAGTTCCATGAACATTGTCCAAAATCATGTTTTAGTCAAATCCACAATGCAACCAGTTCAACTATGACAGAGACACTGTTTGAGTGTAACAAACGTGAAACATTTATTTTAGCCATTTCGCATGCAAATAGGGTTAGGGTTAGGGTTAGGGTTAGGGTTAGGTTAGGGTTAGGGTTAGGGTTAGGGTTAGGGTTAGGGTTAGGGTTAGGGTTAGGGATGGGTTAGGGTTAGGGTTAGGGTTAGGGTTAGGGTTTAGGGTTAGGGTTAGGGTTAGGGTTAGGGTTAGGGGTTACAATATGCAAGGGTTTTCAAGTCATAAAGTGCGTTTTAAGCTGAGTTCCATGAACATTGTCCCAAAATCATGTTTTAGGCCAAATCCACAATGGCGATCAGTTCAACAAAATGACAGAGACACTGTTTGAACTGTGTAACAAACGTGAAACATTTCTTTTAGCCATTTCGCATGCAAATAGGGTCCAAAATCATTGGTTTTTTGTTCAGCACTGGAAGGAAAGGCGCGATTTACAATAGGCAAGGGTTTTCAAGTCATAAAGTGCGTTTTAAAGCTGAGTTCCATGGCCTAAAACAAAAAAATCATGTTTTAGGCCAAATCCACAATGCAACCAGTTCAGAATATGACAGGAGACACTATTTGAGTGTAACAAACGTGAAACATTTCTTTTAGCCATTTCGCATGAAAACAGGTTCCAAAATCATATGGTTTTCGTTCAGCACTGGAAGTACAGGCGCGATCTACAATAGGCAATGGTTTTAGAGTCTGAAAGTACGTTTTAAGCTGAGTTCCTGAACATTGTCCAAAATCATGTTTAGGCCAAATCCACAATGCAACCAGTTCAGAATATGACAAGGAGACACTGTTTGAGTGTAACAAACGTGAAAACATTTCTTTTAGCCATTTCGCATGCAAATAGGGTCCAAAATCATTGGTTTTACGTTCAGCAATGGAGGACAGGCGCGATTTACAATAGGCAAGGGTTTTTCAAGTCATCAAGTGCGTTTTAAGCTGAGTTCCATGAACATTGTCCAAAATCATGTTTTAGTCCAAATCCACAATGCGACCAGTTCAACATATGACAGAGACACTGTTTGAGTGTAACAAACGTGAAACATTTCTTTTAGCAATTTCGCATGCAAATAGGGTCCAAAATCATTGGGTTTACGTTCAGCAATGGAAGGACAGGCGCGATTTACAATAGGCAAGGGTTTTCAAGTCATCAAGTGCGTTTTAAGCTGAGTTCCATGGCCTAAAAACAAAAAATCAAGTTTTAGGCCAAATCCACAATGCGACCAGTACAACATATGACAGAGACACTGTTTGAGTGTAACAAACGTGAAACATTTCTTTTAGCCATTTCGCATGGAAATAGGGTCCAAAATCATTGGTTTACGTTCAGCACTGGAAGGACAGGCGCGATTTACAATAGGCAAGGGTTTTTCAAGTCATAAAGTGCGTTTTAAGCTGAGTTCCCATGGCCTAAAACAAAAATCTTAGTTTTAGGCCAAATCCACAATGCAACCAGTTCAGAATATGACAGGAGACGGTGTTTCAGTGTAACAAACGTGAAACATTTCTTTTAGCCCATTTCGCATGAAAACAGGTTCCAAAATCATATGGTTTTCGTTTCAGCACTGGAAGTACAGGCGCGATCTACAATAGGCAATGGTTTTAGAGTCTGAAAGTACGTTTTTAAGCTGAGTTTCATGAACATTGTCCAAAATCATGTTTTAGGCCAAATCCACAATGCAAATGCCAGTTCAGAATATGACAGGTGACACTGTTTGAGTGTAACAAACGTGGAAACATTTCTTTTAGCCATTTGATACAAATAGGGTCCAAATCATTGGTTTTCGTTCAGCAATGGAAGGACAGGCGCGATTTACAATAGGCAAGGGTTTTCAAGTCATCAAGTGCGTTTTAAGCTGAGTTCCATGAACATTGTCCAAAATCATGTTTTAGGCCAAAATCCACAATGCAAACCAGTTCAGAATATGACAGGTGACACTGTTTGAGTGTAACAAACGTGAAACATTTATTTTAGCCATTTCGCATGCAAATAGGGTCCAAAATCATTGGTTCACGTTTTAGCAATGGAAGGACAGGCGCGATTTAAAATAAGGCAGAGGGTTTTTTCAAAGTCATTCAAGTGCAGTTTTAAGGCTGAGTTTCCATGAACATTGTCCAAAATCATGTTTTAGGCCAAATCCACCAATGCGACCAGTTTCAACATATGACAGGAGACACTATTTGAGTGTAACAAACGTGAAACATTTATTTTTAGCGATTTCGCATGCAAATAGGGTCCAAAATCATTGGTTTACGTTCAGCAATGGAAGGACAGGGGCGCGATTTACAATAGGCAAGGGTTTTCAAGTCATCAGTGCGTTTTTAAGCTGAGTTTCCATGAACATTGTCCAAAATCATGTTTTAGGCCAAATCCACAATGCAACCAGTTCAGAATATGACAGGAGACACTATTTGAGTGTAACAAACGTGAAACATTTCTTTTAGCCCATTTCGCATGAAAACAGGTTCCAAAATCATTTATGGTTTTCGTTCAGCACTGGAAGTACAGGCGCGATCTACAATAGGCAATGGTTTTTTTTTTTTGTGTTTTTTAGAGTCTGAAAGTACGTTTTAAGCTGAGTTCCATGAACATTGTCCCAAAATCATGTTTTAGGCCCAATCCACAATGCAACCAGTTCAGAATATGTCAGGAGACACTGTTTGAGTGTAACAAACGTGAAACATTTCTTTTAGTCATTTTGCATGCAAATAGGGTCCAAAATCATTGGTTCACGTTCAGCACTGGAAGTACAGGCGCGATCTACAATAGGCAATGGTTTTAGAGTCTGAAAGTACGTTTTAAGCTGAGTTCCATGAACATTGTCCAAAATCATGTTTTAGGCCAAATCCACAATGCAACCAGTTCAGAATATGTCAGGAGACACTGTTTGAGTGTAACAAACGTGAAACATTTATTTTAGTCATTTTGCATGCAAATAGGGTCTAAAATCATTGGTTCACGTTCAGCAATGGAAGGACAGGCGCGATTTACAATAGGCAAGGGTTTTCAAGTCATCAAGTGCGTTTTAAGCTGAGTTCCATGAACATTGTCCAAAATCATGTTTTAGTCCAAATCCACAATGCGACCAGTTCAACATATGACAGGAGACACTATTTGAGTGTAACAAACGTGAAACATTTATTTTAGCCATTTCGCATGCAAATAGGGTCCAAATCATTGGTTTACGTTCAGCAAATGGAAGGACAGGCGCGATTTACAATAGGCAAGGGTTTTCAAGTCCATCAAGTGCGTTTTAAGCTGAGTTCCATGAACATTGTCCAAAATCATGTTTTAGTCCAAATCCACAATGCGACCAGTTCAACATATGACAGGAGACACTATTTTCGAGTGTAACAAACGGTGAAACATTTATTTTAGCCATTTCGCATGCAAATAGGGTCCAGAAATCATTGGTTTTCGTTCAGCACTGGAAGAACAGGCGCGATTTACAATAGGCAATGGTTTTCAAGTCTGCAAGTACGTTTCAAGCTGAGTTCCATGAACATTGTCCAAAATCATGTTTTAGTCCAAATCCACAATGCGACCAGTTCAACATATGACAGAGACACTGTTTGAGTGTAACAAACGTGAAACATTTATTTTAGCCATTTTCGCATGCAAATAGGGTTTAGGGTTAGGGTTTAGGGTTAGGGTTAGGGTTAGGGTTAGGGTTAGGGTTAGGGTTATTAGGGTTAGGGATGGGTTAGGGTTAGGGTTAGGGTTAGGGTTAGGGTTAGGGTTAGGGTTAGGGTTAGGGTTAGGGTTAGGGTTACAATATGCAAGGGTTTTCAAGTCATAAAGTGCGTTTTAAGCTGAGTTCCATGAACATTGTCCAAAATCATGTTTTAGGCCAAATCCACAATGCGATCAGTTCAACATATGACAGAGACACTGTTTGAGTGTAACAAACGTGAAACATTTCTTTTAGCCATTTCCGCATGCAAATAGGGTCCAAAATCATTGGTTTTTGTTCAGCACCTGGAAGGAAAGGCGCGATTTTCACAATAGGCCAGGGTTTTCAAGTCATAAAGTGCGTTTTTCAAGCTGAGTTCCATGGCCTAAAACAAAAATCATGTTTTAGGCCAAATCCACAATGGGTTAGGGTTAGGGTTAGGGTTACAATAGGGCAAGGGGTTTTCAAGTCATAAAGTGCGTTTTTAAGCTGAGTTCCATGAACAGTGTCCAAAATCATGTTTTAAGGGCCAAACATCCACAAATGCGACGCAAGTTTCAACATATTATTTTTTTATATTTATTAATCTTTTTTTTATAACTGGCCCCCTGTGGGAATCGAACCCAAACAACCCGGCGTTGCAAACACATGCTCATACATCAACTGAGACTAAACATTCCTGCGCGGCCATATCCCTCCCCTACACCTGTATGACGACGCTGGGAAGCCAATGTGCCTCCGCACATGAGTCTCCCGGTCCGCGGCCGGTCTGCGACAGAGCCTGTGATGCGAACCATGATCTAAGTGGCCACAGTTTTGTGCACTGCGATTCAGTGCACTTAGAACCACTGCGCCACTCAGTTTTTTCAAGCTGTAGGCAATGGTTTTTCAAGTCTGCAGCTACCGTTTCCTTTTACAATTTACATTTAGTCATTATAGCAGACCGCTTCTTTATACAGAGCCGACTTACATATTATTTTATTTTATTTTATTTTTTTTTTAAAACATTTTTTTTTATTT
>CM072251.1:3383712-3424483 GCA_036851935.1 Coregonus suidteri | reverse complement strand
GACAATGTTCATGGAACCAGTTTAAAAGTACTTGCAGATTTAAAAAAAAACCCCCTTGCCTATTGAGAGCACCCCCTGTACTTCCAGGTTGAACAAAAAAAAATGTTTTTGGCCCCTTTTTTTTCATCAAAAATGGCTAAAAGAAATGTTTTTCCACGTTTTGTTACACTCAAACAGTGTCTCCTTGTCATATTCTGAACTAGGTCGCATTGTTGTATTTGGACTCTCTACAAGCATGATTTTTGGACCAATTGTTCCACTGGCAACTCAGCTTAGAACGTACTTGCAGACTTAAAAACCCTGCCTATTGTAGAGCAGGAGCCTGTACTTCCAGTGTTTTGACTTAAAACGTACTTGCAGACTTAAAAACCCTTGCCTATTGTAGAGCACGGCCTGTACTTCCAGTTGCTGAACAAAAACCCAATGATTTGGACCCTGTTTTCATGCGAAATGGCTAAAAGAAATGTTTCACGTTTGTTACACTCAAACAGTGTCTCCTGTCATATTCTGAACTGGTCGCATTGTTTGATTTGGCCTAAAACATGATTTTGGACAATGTTCATGGAACTCAGCTTAAAAACGTACTTGCAGACTTAAAAACCCTTGCCTATTGTAGATCTTAGCTGTACTTCCAGTGCTGAACAAAAACCCATGATTTTGGACCCTTTTTTCATGCGAAATGGCTAAAAGAAATGTTTCACGTTTGTTACACTCAAACAGTGTCTCCTGTCATATTCTGAACTGGTCGCATTGTTGATTTGGCCTAAAACATGATTTTGGACAATGTTCATGGAACTCAGCTTAAAACGTACTTGCAGACTTAAAAACCCTTGCCTATTGTAGAGCACGCCTGTACTTCCAGTGTTTGAACAAAAACCCATGATTTTGGACCCTTTTTTCATGCGAAATGGCTAAAAGAAATGTTTCACGTTTGTTACACTCAAACAGTGTCTCCTGTCATATTCTGAACTGGTCGCATTGTTGATTTGGCCTAAAACATGATTTTGGACAATGTTCATGGAACTCAGCTTAAAAACGTACTTGCAGACTTAAAAACCCTTGCCTATTGTAGAGCGCGCCTGTCCTTCCAGTGCTGAACAAAAACCAATGATTTTGGACCCTGTTTTCAATGCGAAATGGCTAAAAGAAATGTTTCACGTTTGTTACACTCAAACAGTGTCTCCTGTCATATTCTGAACTGGTCGCATTGTTGATTTGGCCTAAAACATGATTTTGGACAATGTTCATGGAACTCAGCTTAAAACGTACTTGCAGACTTGAAAACCCTTGCCTATTGTAGATCTTAGCTGTACTTCCAGTGCTGAACAAAAAACCCATGATTTTGGACCCTGTTTTCATGCGAAATGGCTAAAAGAAATGTTTCACGTTTGTTACACTCAAACAGTGTCTCCTGTCATATTCTGAACTGGTCGCATTGTTGATTTGGCCTAAAACATGATTTTGGACAATGTTCATGGAACTCAGCTTAAAACGTACTTGCAGACTTAAAAACCCTTGCCTATTGTAGAGCGCGCCTGTCCTTCCAGTGCTGAACAAAAACCCATGATTTTGGACCCTGTTTTCATGCGAAATGGCTAAAAGAAATGTTTCACGTTTGTTACACTCAAACAGTGTCTCCTGTCATATTCTGAACTGGTCGCATTGTTGATTTGGCCTAAAACATGATTTTGGACAATGTTCATGGAACTCAGCTTAAAACGTACTTGCAGACTTAAAAACCATTGCCTATTGTAGATCGCGCCTGTACTTCCAGTGCTGAACAAAAACCAATGATTTTGGACCCTGTTTTCAAGCGAAATGGCTAAAAGAAATGTTTCACGTTTGTTACACTCAAACAGTGTCTCCTGTCATATTCTGAACTGGTCGCATTGTTGATTTGGCCTAAAACATGATTTTGGACAATGTTCATGGAACTCAGCTTAAAAAACGTACTTGCAGACTTAAAAACCCTTGCCTATTGTAGAGCGCGCCTGTCCTTCCAGTGCTGAACAAAAACCCATGATTTTGGACCCTGTTTTCATGCGAAATGGCTAAAAGAAATGTTTCACGTTTGTTACACTCAAACAGTGTCTCCTGTCATATTCTGAACTGGTCGCATTGTTGATTTGGCCTAAAACATGATTTTGGACAATGTTCATGGAACTCAGCTTAAAACGTACTTGCAGACTTAAAAACCCTTGCCTATTGTAGAGCGCGCCTGTCCTTCCAGTGCTGAACAAAAACCATGATTTTGGACCCTGTTTTCATGCGAAATGGCTAAAAGAAATGTTTCACGTTTGTTACACTCAAACAGTGTCTCCTGTCATATTCTGAACTGGTCGCATTGTTGATTTGGCCTAAAACATGATTTTGGACAATGTTCATGGAACTCAGCTTAAAACGTACTTGCAGACTTAAAAACCCTTGCCTATTGTAGAGCGCGCCTGTCCTTCCAGTGCTGAACAAAAACCCATGATTTTGGACCCTGTTTTCATGCGAAATGGCTAAAAGAAATGTTTCACGTTTGTTACACTCAAACAGTGTCTCCTGTCATATTCTGAACTGGTCGCATTGTTGATTTGGCCTAAAACATGATTTTGGACAATGTTCATGGAACTCAGCTTAAAACGTACTTGCAGACTTAAAAACCCTTGCCTATTGTAGAGCGCGCCTGTCCTTCCAGTGCTGAACAAAAACCCATGATTTTGGACCCTGTTTTCATGCGAAATGGCTAAAAGAAATGTTTCACGTTTGTTACACTCAAACAGTGTCTCCTGTCATATTCTGAACTGGTCGCATTGTTGATTTGGCCTAAAACACATGATTTTGGACAATGTTCATGGAACTCAGCTTAAAACGTACTTGCAGACTTAAAAACCCTTGCCTATTGTAGAGCGCGCCTGTCCTTCCAGTGCTGAACAAAAACCCATGATTTTGGACCCTGTTTTCATGCGAAATGGCTAAAAGAAATGTTTCACGTTTGTTACACTCAAACAGTGTCTCCTGTCATATTCTGAACTGGTCGCATTGTTGATTTGGCCTAAAACATGATTTTGGACAATGTTCATGGAACTCAGCTTAAAACGTACTTGCAGACTTAAAAACCCTTGCCTATTGTAGAGCGCGCCTGTCCTTCCAGTGCTGAACAAAAACCCATGATTTTGGACCCTGTTTTCATGCGAAATGGCTAAAAGAAATGTTTCACGTTTGTTACACTCAAACAGTGTCTCCTGTCATATTCTGAACTGGTCGCATTGTTGATTTGGCCTAAAACATGATTTTGGACAATGTTCATGGAACTCAGCTTAAAACGTACTTGCAGACTTGAAAACCCTTGCCTATTGTAGAGCGCGCCTGTCCTTCCAGTGCTGAACAAAAACCATGATTTTGGACCCTGTTTTCATGCGAAATGGCTAAAAGAAATGTTTCACGTTTGTTACACTCAAACAGTGTCTCCTGTCATATTCTGAACTGGTCGCATTGTTGATTTGGCCTAAAACATGATTTTGGACAATGTTCATGGAACTCAGCTTAAAACGTACTTGCAGACTTAAAAACCCTTGCCTATTGTAGAGCTTAGCCTGTACTTCCAGTGCTGAACAAAAACCCATGATTTTGGACCCTGTTTTCATGCGAAATGGCTAAAAGAAATGTTTCACGTTTGTTACACTCAAACAGTGTCTCCTGTCATATTCTGAACTGGTCGCATTGTTGATTTGGCCTAAAACATGATTTTGGACAATGTTCATGGAACTCAGCTTAAAACGTACTTGCAGACTTGAAAACCCTTGCCTATTGTAGAGCACGCCTGTCCTTCCAGTGCTGAACAAAAAACCCATGATTTTGGACCCTGTTTTCATGCGAAATGGCTAAAAGAAATGTTTCACGTTTGTTACACTCAAACAGTGTCTCCTGTCATATTCTGAACTGGTCGCATTGTTGATTTGGCCTAAAACATGATTTTGGACAATGTTCATGGAACTCAGCTTAAAACGTACTTGCAGACTTAAAAAACCCTTTGCCTATTGTAGAGCGCGCCTGTACTTCCAGTGCTGAACAAAAACCATGATTTTGGACCCTGTTTTCATGCGAAATGGCTAAAAGAAATGTTTCACGTTTGTTACACTCAAACAGTGTCTCCTGTCATATTCTGAACTGGTCGCATTGTTGATTTGGCCTAAAACATGATTTTGGACAATGTTCATGGAACTCAGCTTAAAACGTACTTGCAGACTTAAAAACCCTTGCCTATTGTAGAGCACGCCTGTACTTCCAGTGCTGAACAAAAACCCATGATTTTGGACCCTGTTTTCATGCGAAATGGCTAAAAGAAATGTTTCACGTTTGTTACACTCAAACAGTGTCTCCTGTCATATTCTGAACTGGTCGCATTGTTGATTTGGCCTAAAACATGATTTTGGACAATGTTCATGGAACTCAGCTTAAAACGTACTTGCAGACTTGAAAAACCCTTTGCCTATTGTAGAGCACGCCTGTCCTTCCAGTGCTGAACAAAAACCCATGATTTTGGACCCTGTTTTCATGCGAAATGGCTAAAAGAAATGTTTCACGTTTGTTACACTCAAACAGTGTCTCCTGTCATATTCTGAACTGGTCGCATTGTTGATTTGGCCTAAAACATGATTTTGGACAATGTTCATGGAACTCAGCTTAAAAACGTACTTGCAGACTTAAAAACCCCTTGCCTATTGTAGAGCACGCCTGTCCTTCCAGTGCTGAACAAAAAACCCATGATTTTGGACCCTGTTTTCATGCGAAATGGCTAAAAGAAATGTTTCACGTTTGTTACACTCAAACAGTGTCTCCTGTCATATTCTGAACTGGTCGCATTGTTGATTTGGCCTAAAACATGATTTTGGACAATGTTCATGGAACTCAGCTTAAAACGTACTTGCAGACTTAAAAACCCTTGCCTATTGTAGAGCGCGCCTGTACTTCCAGTGCTGAACAAAAACCCATGATTTTGGACCCTGTTTTCATGCGAAATGGCTAAAAGAAATGTTTCACGTTTGTTACACTCAAACAGTGTCTCCTGTCATATTCTGAACTGGTCGCATTGTTGATTTGGCCTAAAACATGATTTTGGACAATGTTCATGGAACTCAGCTTAAAAAGTACTTGCAGACTTAAAAAAACCCTTGCCTATTGTAGAGCGCGCCTGTCCTTCCAGTGCTGAACAAAAACCCATGATTTTGGACCCTGTTTTCATGCGAAATGGCTAAAAGAAATGTTTCACGTTTGTTACACTCAAACAGTGTCTCCTGTCATATTCTGAACTGGTCGCATTGTTGATTTGGCCTAAAACATGATTTTGGACAATGTTCATGGAACTCAGCTTAAAACGTACTTGCAGACTTGAAAACCCTTGCCTATTGTAGAGCGCGCCTGTCCTTCCCAGTGCTGAACAAAAACCCCATGATTTTGGACCCTGTTTTCATGCGAAATGGCTAAAAGAAATGTTTCACGTTTGTTACACTCAAACAGTGTCTCCTGTCATATTCTGAACTGGTCGCATTGTTGATTTGGCCTAAAACATGATTTTGGACAATGTTCATGGAACTCAGCTTAAAACGTACTTGCAGACTTAAAAAAACCCTTGCCTATTGTAGAGCGCGCCTGTCCTTCCAGTGCTGAACAAAAACCCATGATTTTGGACCCTGTTTTCATGCGAAATGGCTAAAAGAAATGTTTCACGTTTGTTACACTCAAACAGTGTCTCCTGTCATATTCTGAACTGGTCGCATTGTTGATTTGGCCTAAAACATGATTTTGGACAATGTTCATGGAACTCAGCTTAAAACGTACTTGCAGACTTGAAAACCCTTTGCCTATTGTAGAGCGCGCCTGTCCTTCCAGTGCTGAACAAAAACCCATGATTTTGGACCCTGTTTTCATGCGAAATGGCTAAAAGAAATGTTTCACGTTTGTTACACTCAAACAGTGTCTCCTGTCATATTCTGAACTGGTCGCATTGTTGATTTGGCCTAAAACATGATTTTGGACAATGTTCATGGAACTCAGCTTAAAACGTACTTGCAGACTTAAAAACCCTTTGCCTATTGTAGAGCGCGCCTGTCCTTCCAGTGCTGAACAAAAACCCATGATTTTGGACCCTGTTTTCATGCGAAATGGCTAAAAGAAATGTTTCACGTTTGTTACACTCAAACAGTGTCTCCTGTCATATTCTGAACTGGTCGCATTGTTGATTTGGCCTAAAACATGATTTTGGACAATGTTCATGGAACTCAGCTTAAAACGTACTTGCAGACTTAAAAACCCTTGCCTATTGTAGAGCACGCCTGTACTTCCAGTGCTGAACAAAAAACCATGATTTTGGACCCTGTTTTCATGCGAAATGGCTAAAAGAAATGTTTCACGTTTGTTACACTCAAACAGTGTCTCCTGTCATATTCTGAACTGGTCGCATTGTTGATTTGGCCTAAAACATGATTTTGGACAATGTTCATGGAACTCAGCTTAAAACGTACTTGCAGACTTTAAAAACCTTGCCTATTGTAGAGCGCGCCTGTACTTCCAGTGCTGAACAAAAACCCATGATTTTGGACCCTGTTTTCATGCGAAATGGCTAAAAGAAATGTTTCACGTTTGTTACACTCAAACAGTGTCTCCTGTCATATTCTGAACTGGTCGCATTGTTGATTTGGCCTAAAACATGATTTTGGACAATGTTCATGGAACTCAGCTTAAAACGTACTTGCAGACTTGAAAAACCCTTGCCTATTGTAGAGCGCGCCTGTACTTCCAGTGCTGAACAAAAACCCATGATTTTGGACCCTGTTTTCATGCGAAATGGCTAAAAGAAATGTTTCACGTTTGTTACACTCAAACAGTGTCTCCTGTCATATTCTGAACTGGTCGCATTGTTGATTTGGCCTAAAACATGATTTTGGACAATGTTCATGGAACTCAGCTTAAAACGTACTTGCAGACTTAAAAACCCTTGCCTATTGTAGAGCACGCCTGTACTTCCAGTGCTGAACAAAAACCCATGATTTTGGACCCTGTTTTCATGCGAAATGGCTAAAAGAAATGTTTCACGTTTGTTACACTCAAACAGTGTCTCCTGTCATATTCTGAACTGGTCGCATTGTTGATTTGGCCTAAAACATGATTTTGGACAATGTTCATGGAACTCAGCTTAAAACGTACTTGCAGACTTGAAAAACCCTTGCCTATTGTAGAGCGCGCCTGTCCTTCCAGTGCTGAACAAAAACCATGATTTTGGACCCTGTTTTCATGCGAAATGGCTAAAAGAAATGTTTCACGTTTGTTACACTCAAACAGTGTCTCCTGTCATATTCTGAACTGGTCGCATTGTTGATTTGGCCTAAAACATGATTTTGGACAATGTTCATGGAACTCAGCTTAAAAAAGTACTTGCAGACTTAAAAACCCTTGCCTATTGTAGATCTTAGCCTGTACTTCCAGTGCTGAACAAAAACCCATGATTTTGGACCCTGTTTTCATGCGAAATGGCTAAAAGAAATGTTTCACGTTTGTTACACTCAAACAGTGTCTCCTGTCATATTCTGAACTGGTCGCATTGTTGATTTGGCCTAAAACATGATTTTGGACAATGTTCATGGAACTCAGCTTAAAACGTACTTGCAGACTTAAAAACCCTTGCCTATTGTAGAGCGCGCCTGTACTTCCAGTGCTGAACAAAAACCCATGATTTTGGACCCTGTTTTCATGCGAAATGGCTAAAAGAAATGTTTCACGTTTGTTACACTCAAACAGTGTCTCCTGTCATATTCTGAACTGGTCGCATTGTTGATTTGGCCTAAAACATGATTTTGGACAATGTTCATGGAACTCAGCTTAAAACGTACTTGCAGACTTAAAAACCCTTGCCTATTGTAGAGCGCGCGCCTGTCCTTCCAGTGCTGAACAAAAACCCATGATTTTGGACCCTGTTTTCATGCGAAATGGCTAAAAGAAATGTTTCACGTTTGTTACACTCAAACAGTGTCTCCTGTCATATTCTGAACTGGTCGCATTGTCGATTTGGCCTAAAACATGATTTTGGACAATGTTCATGGAACTCAGCTTAAAACGTACTTGCAGACTTAAAAACCCTTGCCTATTGTAGAGCGCGCCTGTCCTTCCAGTGCTGAACAAAAACCCATGATTTTGGACCCTGTTTTCATGCGAAATGGCTAAAAGAAATGTTTCACGTTTGTTACACTCAAACAGTGTCTCCTGTCATATTCTGAACTGGTCGCATTGTTGATTTGGCCTAAAACATGATTTTTGGACAATGTTCATGGAACTCAGCTTAAAACGTACTTGCAGACTTGAAAACCCTTGCCTATTGTAGAGCGCGCCTGTCCTTCCAGTGCTGAACAAAAACCAATGATTTTGGACCCTGTTTTCATGCGAAATGGCTAAAAGAAATGTTTCACGTTTGTTACACTCAAACAGTGTCTCCTGTCATATTCTGAACTGGTCGCATTGTGGATTTGGCCTAAAACATGATTTTGGACAATGTTCATGGAACTCAGCTTAAAACGTACTTGCAGACTTAAAAAACCTTGCCTATTGTAGAGCACGCCTGTACTTCCAGTGCTGAACGAAAACCCATGATTTTGGACCCTGTTTTCATGCGAAATGGCTAAAAGAAATGTTTCACGTTTGTTACACTCAAACAGTGTCTCCTGTCATATTCTGAACTGGTCGCATTGTTGATTTGGCTAAAACATGATTTTGGACAATGTTCATGGAACTCAGCTTAAAACGTACTTGCAGACTTAAAAACCCTTGCCTATTGTAGAGCGCGCCTGTCCTTCCAGTGCTGAACAAAAACCCATGATTTTGGACCCTGTTTTCATGCGAAATGGCTAAAAGAAATGTTTCACGTTTGTTACACTCAAACAGTGTCTCCTGTCATATTCTGAACTGGTCGCGCATTGTTGATTTGGCCTAAAACATGATTTTGGACAATGTTCATGGAACTCAGCTTAAAAAGTACTTGCAGACTTAAAAACCTTTGCCTATTGTAGAGCGCGCCTGTCCTTCCAGTGCTGAACAAAAACCATGATTTTGGACCCTGTTTTCATGCGAAATGGCTAAAAGAAATGTTTCACGTTTGTTACACTCAAACAGTGTCTCCTGTCATATTCTGAACTGGTCGCATTGTGGATTTGGCCTAAAACATGATTTTGGACAATGTTCATGGAACTCAGCTTAAAACGTACTTGCAGACTTGAAAACCCTTGCCTATTGTAGAGCGCGCCTGTCCTTCCAGTGCTGAACAAAAAAACCATGATTTTGGACCCTGTTTTCATGCGAAATGGCTAAAAGAAATGTTTCACGTTTGTTACACTCAAACAGTGTCTCCTGTCATATTCTGAACTGGTCGCATTGTTGATTTGGCCTAAAACATGATTTTGGACAATGTTCATGGAACTCAGCTTAAAACGTACTTGCAGACTTAAAAACCCTTGCCTATTGTAAATCGCGCCTGTCCTTCCAGTGCTGAACAAAAACCAATGATTTTGGACCCTGTTTTCATGCGAAATGGCTAAAAGAAATGTTTCACGTTTGTTACACTCAAACAGTGTCTACTGTCATATTCTGAACTGGTCGCATTGTTGATTTGGCCTAAAACATGATTTTGGACAATGTTCATGGAACTCAGCTTAAAACGTACTTGCAGACTTGAAAACCATTGCCTATTGTAGATCGCGCCTGTACTTCCAGTGCTGAACAAAAACCATGATTTTGGACCCTGTTTTTCATGCGAAATGGCTAAAAGAAATGTTTCACGTTTGTTACACTCAAACAGTGTCTCCTGTCATATTCTGAACTGGTCGCATTGTTGATTTGGCCTAAAACATGATTTTGGACAATGTTCATGGAACTCAGCTTAAAACGTACTTGCAGACTTAAAACCCTTGCCTATTGTAGATCTTAGCTGTACTTCCAGTGCTGAACAAAACCCATGATTTTGGACCCTGTTTTCATGCGAAATGGCTAAAAGAAATGTTTCACGTTTGTTACACTCAAACAGTGTCTCCTGTCATATTCTGAACTGGTCGCATTGTTGATTTGGCCTAAAACATGATTTTGGACAATGTTCATGGAACTCAGCTTAAAACGTACTTGCAGACTTAAAAACCCTTTGCCTATTGTAGATCTTAGCTGTACTTCCAGTGCTGAACAAAAACCCATGATTTTGGACCCTGTTTTCATGCGAAATGGCTAAAAGAAATGTTTCACGTTTGTTACACTCAAACAGTGTCTCCTGTCATATTCTGAACTGGTCGCATTGTTGATTTGGCCTAAAACATGATTTTGGACAATGTTCATGGAACTCAGCTTAAAACGTACTTGCAGACTTAAAAACCCTTGCCTATTGTAGAGCGCGCCTGTCCTTCCAGTGCTGAACAAAAACCCATGATTTTGGACCCTGTTTTCATGCGAAATGGCTAAAAGAAATGTTTCACGTTTGTTACACTCAAACAGTGTCTCCTGTCATATTCTGAACTGGTCGCATTGTTGATTTGGCCTAAAACATGATTTTGGACAATGTTCATGGAACTCAGCTTAAAACGTACTTGCAGACTTAAAAACCCTTGCCTATTGTAGAGCACGCCTGTCCTTCCAGTGCTGAACAAAAACCCATGATTTTGGACCCTGTTTTCATGCGAAATGGCTAAAAGAAATGTTTCACGTTTGTTACACTCAAACAGTGTCTCCTGTCATATTCTGAACTGGTCGCATTGTTGATTTGGCCTAAAACATGATTTTGGACAATGTTCATGGAACTCAGCTTAAAACGTACTTGCAGACTTGAAAACCATTGCCTATTGTAGATCGCGCCTGTACTTCCAGTGCTGAACAAAAACCATGATTTTTGGACCCTGTTTTCATGCGAAATGGCTAAAAGAAATGTTTCACGTTTGTTACACTCAAACAGTGTCTCCTGTCATATTCTGAACTGGTCGCATTGTTGATTTGGCCTAAAACATGATTTTGGACAATGTTCATGGAACTCAGCTTAAAACGTACTTGCAGACTTAAAAACCCTTGCCTATTGTAGATCTTAGCTGTACTTCCAGTGCTGAACAAAAACCCATGATTTTGGACCCTGTTTTCATGCGAAATGGCTAAAAGAAATGTTTCACGTTTGTTACACTCAAACAGTGTCTCCTGTCATATTCTGAACTGGTCGCATTGTTGATTTGGCCTAAAACATGATTTTGGACAATGTTCATGGAACTCAGCTTAAAACGTACTTGCAGACTTAAAAACCCTTGCCTATTGTAGAGCACGCCTGTACTTCCAGTGTTGAACAAAAACCAATGATTTTGGACCCTGTTTTCAAGCGAAATGGCTAAAAGAAATGTTTCACGTTTGTTACACTCAAACAGTGTCTCCTGTCATATTCTGAACTGGTCGCATTGTTGATTTGGCCTAAAACATGATTTTGGACAATGTTCATGGAACTCAGCTTAAAACGTACTTGCAGACTTGAAAAACCCTTGCCTATTGTAGAGCGCGCCTGTCCTTCCAGTGCTGAACAAAAACCCATGATTTTGGACCCTGTTTTCATGCGAAATGGCTAAAAGAAATGTTTCACGTTTGTTACACTCAAACAGTGTCTCCTGTCATATTCTGAACTGGTCGCATTGTTGATTTGGCCTAAAACATGATTTTGGACAATGTTCATGGAACTCAGCTTAAAACGTACTTGCAGACTTAAAAACCCTTGCCTATTGTAGATCTTAGCTGTACTTCCAGTGCTGAACAAAAACCATGATTTTGGACCCTGTTTTCATGCGAAATGGCTAAAAGAAATGTTTCACGTTTGTTACACTCAAACAGTGTCTCCTGTCATATTCTGAACTGGTCGCATTGTTGATTTGGCCTAAAACATGATTTTGGACAATGTTCATGGAACTCAGCTTAAAAAGTACTTGCAGACTTAAAAACCCTTGCCTATTGTAGAGCGCGCCTGTCCTTCCAGTGCTGAACAAAAACCCATGATTTTGGACCCTGTTTTCATGCGAAATGGCTAAAAGAAATGTTTCACGTTTGTTACACTCAAACAGTGTCTCCTGTCATATTCTGAACTGGTCGCATTGTTGATTTGGCCTAAAACATGATTTTGGACACAATGTTCATGGAACTCAGCTTAAAACGTACTTGCAGACTTAAAAACCCTTGCCTATTGTAGATCTTAGCTGTACTTCCAGTGCTGAACAAAAACCCATGATTTTGGACCCTGTTTTCATGCGAAATGGCTAAAAGAAATGTTTCACGTTTGTTACACTCAAACAGTGTCTCCTGTCATATTCTGAACTGGTCGCATTGTTGATTTGGCCTAAAACATGATTTTGGACAATGTTCATGGAACTCAGCTTAAAACGTACTTGCAGACTTAAAAACCCTTGCCTATTGTAGAGCACGCCTGTACTTCCAGTGTTGAACAAAAACCCATGATTTTGGACCCTTTTTTCATGCGAAATGGCTAAAAGAAATGTTTCACGTTTGTTACACTCAAACAGTGTCTCCTGTCATATTCTGAACTGGTCGCATTGTTGATTTGGCCTAAAACATGATTTTGGACAATGTTCATGGAACTCAGCTTAAAACGTACTTGCAGACTTAAAAACCCTTGCCTATTGTAGAGCACGCCTGTACTTCCAGTGTGAAACAAAAACCCATGATTTTGGACCCTTTTTTCATGCGAAATGGCTAAAAGAAATGTTTCACGTTTGTTACACTCAAACAGTGTCTCCTGTCATATTCTGAACTGGTCGCATTGTTGATTTGGCCTAAAACATGATTTTGGACAATGTTCATGGAACTCAGCTTAAAAAGTACTTGCAGACTTAAAAACCCTTGCCTATTGTAGAGCGCGCCTGTCCTTCCAGTGCTGAACAAAAACCAATGATTTTGGACCCTGTTTTCAAGCGAAATGGCTAAAAGAAATGTTTCACGTTTGTTACACTCATTTTGACCCAGACAGGACAACGGGAGGGTTAAACAGACAGCTCGGTGCTTTCAACATGTCAACACCTCTCACAAACACAAGCAGTGATGAAGTCAATCTCTCCTCTACTTTGAACCAGGAGAGATTGACATGCTATTAATGTTTGCTCTCTGTGTACATCCAAGGGCCAGCCGTGCTGCCCTGTTCTGAGCCAATTGCAATTTTCCTAAATCCCTCTTTGTGGCACATGACCACACGACTGAACAGTAGTCCAGGTGTGACAAAACTAGGGCCTGTAGGACTTGCCTTGTTGATAGTGCTGTTAAGAAGGTAGATCAGCGCTTTATTATGGACAGACCTCTCCCCATCTTAGCTACTGTTGTATCAATATGTTTTGACCATGACAGTTTACAATCCAGGGTTACTCCAAGCAGTTTAGTCACCTCAACTTGCTCAATTTCCACATTATTTATTACAAGATTTAGTTAAGGTTTAGGGTTAAGTGAATGATATGATCCAAATTCAATGCTTTTAGTTTTTGAAATATTTAGGACTAACTTATTCCTTGCCACCCATTCCGAAACTAACTGCAGCGCTTTGTTAAGTGTTGCAGTCATTTCAGTTGCTGTAGTAGCTGACGTGTATAGTGTTGAGTCATCCGCATACATAGACACACTGGCTTTACTCAAAGCCAGTGGCATGTCGTTAGTAGAGATTGAAAAAAGTAAGGGGCCATGACAGCTGCCCAGAGGAATTCCTGATTCTACCTGGATCATTAAAATATAATAATAATATAATATGCCATTTAGCAGACGCTTTTATCCAAAGCGACTTACAGTCATTAAAGAAGGCTTCCATTAAAGAACACCCCTCTGTATTCTGTTAGACAGGTAACTACATTTACATTTACATTTACGTCATTTAGCAGACGCTCTTATCCAGAGCGACTTACAAATTAGTGCATTCACCTTATAGCCAGTGGGATAACCACTTTACAATGTTTTTTTTTTTTTTTTTTTTTTGGGGGGGGGGGGGGGGGGGGTAGAAGGATTACTTTATCCTATCCCAGGTATTCCTTAAAGAGGTGGGGTTTCAAATGTGAACAGTTTTGACTGGGCTGAGCGGGAACTATGTTTCCGCAGAGGTAGGGGAGCCAGCAGGCCAGAGGTGGATGAACGCAATGCCCTTGTTTGGGTGTAGGGACTGATCAGAGCCTGAAGGTACGGAGGTGCCGTTCCCCTCACAGCTCCGTAGGCAAGCACCATGGTCTTTATAGCAGATGCGAGCTTCAACTGGAAGCCAGTGGAGTGTGCGGAGGAGCGGGGTGACGAAATGCTTCTTACGAAGCCACTCCTTCATTGCCCGGGCGGTGTGTTTTTGGGATCATTGTCATGCTGAAAGACCCAGCCACGTTTTCATCTTCAATCATCTTCAGCCCCAAAGCATGATGTTTCCACCCCCATGCTTCACAGTAGGTGGGGCGGCAGGTAGCTTAGTGGGTAAGAGCGTTGTGCCAGTAACCGAAAGGTCGCTGGTTCTAATCCCCGAGCCGACTAGGTGAAAATCTGTCGATGTGCCCTTGAGCAAGGCACTTAAACCTAATTGCTCCTGTAAGTCGCTCTGGATAAGAGCGTCTGCTAAATGACTAAAATGTAAAATGTAAATGAAACTCTGCATTCTTTGTCCTGCAAACACGACGAGTTGAGTTTTTAACAAAAAGTTATATTTTGGTTTCATCTGACCATATGACATTCTCCCAATCCTCTTCTGGATCATCCAAATGCACTCTAGCAAACTTCAGACGGGCCTGGACATGTACTGGCTTAAGCAGGGGGACACGTCTGGCACTGCAGGATTTGAGTCCCTGGCGGCGTAGTGTCTTACTGATGGTAGGCTTTGTTATTTTGGTCCCAGCTCTCTGCAGGTCATTCACTAGGTCCCCCCGTGTGGTTCTGGGATTTTTGCTCACCGTTCTTGTGATCATTTTGACCCCACGGGGTGAGATCTTGCGTGGAGCCCCAGATCGAGGGAGATTATCAATTTCCTAATAATATGCTTGACTCATGCTATGATAAGATTTTATGTTAGAGATATATACATATATATGTTTTGTTTGAGAACATGGGTTTTAGTTTTTTGTAAGGAAATATGTTAATTACGGTTAAAACCGTATGAGTCTCCAATTGAGATAACGTTTTAAACATTGTTAAAAAAATAAATATGAGCCCCCTGGGAGGACGTTATGATTGTATAGAGATGATTTGTAATGGATAAGAAAATAACTATAAATCTGCAGATTAGAATAAGTGAAGATAAGAAACTTCGATGTAGGATTTGTGTTCTATGTTTTGTGTTGGTTTGTGCGTTTTGTTCAGTGTTACTGTTTGTCTGTGTTAGAAAGAACGGAGGGACAGCTGGTCTGTCTGCTGTCTGACTTAGAGAAAAGTTACTGTGGGAGAGCTCCTCTCACCTTGAAATCGCACTAACAAATGAGCTGCGCATGTGTGGGATTTTATGAGTTTAGAATTACACAGAGCAAATATGCCACTCCCCTGCCTGCACTGAGCTGCTGGGAGATGCAGACTTAGAGCTGAAAAAGAAGGAGGGGGACTTTGAATACACACGAGTAAAGTATTCTGTTTGTTAAGTGGCTGTTGCTTAGTTATGAAACTATTTGATTGAGATACATTGAATTTATAAATAAGAGTTATGTTGACGGATTAAAAAATAAAAAATAAAAAATAAATAAAAATATTATTGCGCTATTTATAATATTCCTGAGTTAAGCTGTTTGCTTATTTCTTAGCGCGAATGTGAACATAGGTATGTCTAAAAGGGTATTGTATGGTTGAAATAACCAAGTGAGTGCATAAAAGACTAAATTCTTGTCTGTTTCTTTTGTTCTTCTGTGATGTGAGAAACGAGAAGGAGGAGACAGAGAGAGAGGAGGTGCTGACCAGTGCGTCACGCGACAGCGTGTGCTGCCCCGGATCCAGTCCAATTAAGGCCTGTACTGTTCTACCCACAAACGTACTTTCCCTTACAGGATATAATAGATACATTGTGTATGCATATAATATTTCATGTTGTGACCATTTGACAGGGACTTGGCAACAGACTGATCAATTGATGTAATTGAGAATTGCACATTAGGGTTTTTTTGTGCATGAGTTGTTTTGATTAGAGTTGTGTTGGAAATCCAGCACTGAGATTATTCTGTAAAATTAAGGTGATTGGGTGCTTATTAAGCAATTGGTTTTGTGGGTTGCTGGATTGCAGGTCTTTCTTTTTTGATTGCTTTGAAGTTGACTAGTTTCCTTTACTTTTCCTGATCGGATGTGGTAAGATTGCCATTAATCAATAACTTGGTAGAATATCAATGATCAATTCCTATAGACACTCCCCCCTGTTTGCGTTGTTTTCAACGCAAACAAATTTAGAAATTTAGAACGGATTGTCATCCCACAGCAAATAACAGCAAGGCGAAGTTGGAAGGAGAAGGATACAAGAGATCCGAGCTCTGATGAAAGTCAAGATGAAGACAGCGATGAAGATTTGGAGATTAAAGGTGCTTCATGTTCAAGAGGATTTTATTCTACAATGACTAGCACAGAAGAAATAGAAAGAGATATAGATCAATGCATATCATGCTTGGATAAGGCAAATACTTTAGAATAAGTAAAAGAACTGGAAGAACAACTCAAGAAGCTGAAGATACAGAAGAAAAAACTGCTGAAAAAAGAATCTCAAAAATTGGAGAGGAAATACATATTGAGGCCAAGAAAATGGAACACAAGTAAGAAGATGATGCCAGTGATAATTCGAGGACAGAACCTGGAGTATAAGCCTTTGCAGAATACCGATATGTCAGATATACTTGAGAAGCTGCCTACTCTTCAAGATGGAGCATATCCTTGGATTTCAAAGTTGGAAGAAATTACGGTGGGAACACAGTCTGCTATAGGAGACATTAAGAGACTTTTGGCTAATCTCCTTGGGATTCCAGGTATGGAAGACATTTTTCAGAGAGCTGGACTTAATCGATATGTGGGGACTGCGGTGAATGATCCTGAGTTGTTAGCTGCAAGTAGAAATCGGCTGTGGAGAGCACTGAAAGATACATTTCCAACAAATGTGCATCCTGACAACATTCTGATTGACCCACTAGGACAACAAGAAAATCAGAGAGCCTATGTGTCAAGAGTTCATCAAGTGTGGAGAAATATTACCGGAAATGATCCAGATGTGAGTCAAATAGAGCAGTCAATTTTGCGAGCTAAACTGCAGATGGGACTGCCCTCACCAGTAAGGAGCAAACTGGCAGAGGTGGTAGGACTTGGAAGCATGACAAAAGGTGTCTATACAGATCATATAGCCCATCAAGTGGATCTGTACCGGAAAAAGGAACACAACCAGAAAGAACAGGACCAAGAAACTCTCAGAAAACTCAATCAAATACAACTGGTGGAGAATAAGAAGGAGAAGAAACAGGCTTTGGTTATGCAGAATCAGTGTTCACCAAATCAACAATCACTGCCACAGCTTCAACCGAACCAGGTCCAACTGCAATTGTACCAGCCACCACTAGTGGGACCAGTTGTTTCATATCCACAGCCAGTTTCTTGACAGACACAGAATTGGAGAGGAAGAGGATGAGAAGGCTTAGGAAGAGGAAGAGGAGGAAGATTTAAGCCATACTTCCAGCAATCTTCAGAAGTGTGTTATAATTGTGGACAGGTTGGTCACTTTGCCCGTGAGTGTAATGGGCCAGGAGGAAACACCAGAGGGAATTTCAGAGGAAGATACAGGGGCCAGTCAAGATCATCTGGAGGACCAGTGAACCCTTATAGGGGCCCGGAGCAAGGATTCTAGAGGTGCCCAGAAGATCTGAAAGGGGGGTGTCAGCTGGTAGCATCAGGACCGGAAAAAGATCCAACAATTGAGGTGAAAGTAAACAACCGACCATTGGAAGTGATGGTGGATAGTGGAGCTGCTTTCACCTGTGTTCAGCCTGAATATGCTACACATCTTCCCATGTCCAATCAACTAATTAGGACAATCGGATTTGAGGGAGTGAAACAGCTGATTCCTCTTACGGAACCAATTGAGCTCTGCTATAAAAATCAGAAAATTACAATACCCATACTGGTTTCGGAACATACACCTATTGCATTGTTGGGAAGAGATACATTGTGTAGATTGAACTGTACAATAAAATGTACGCCAGACGGCTGTCTGGTAGAAGTGCCAAAATAAAAGTTTTACCAATTGTTGATGACGACAGAGATGGATTCTTCTTCAGTATTTTGGATTGGAAATTTCAGTGAAGATTTTTTGAAGCAGGCTAAAGATATGGGAGAAATTCATTGTGGCAAACATGCCAGGTGCGAGGCTTCCAGAATATCAATTTCATTGTACGCTCAAGTATTTCAAGAATGCTGCCCAATCGAACTCAGAGGAATGGTTGAGTCATCAACCAAAGAAAGTTCAACTCAGCTCATGTTGCATAATTTTAGGACCACAAGGAGCAGCTATGAAGATAAACACAGACGATTATCTGGATAAAGAATTTGAGGTTGAGAAGAGTGTGCCACATGTGACCTTGTTGGTTTCTGAAGGCTATGAGCAGAAGCAAATAGGAGAAATGATGACAGAAGCAGAGAAAGCTGTTTTTGTACCGATGAAAGAGAATTTGGTGATTTGGAGGAGTGAAGATCAGCGATTTCTCAAAATCATGATTTCAGCTCAAGGACAAGGACAGCCACAAGCTGTACGGATGACACATGAATCTATTTGCAGTGCGAAGATGGATTCAGACCCTATGAAAGAGGAGATGTTGCAACAAGTTCCAGAATGTTTGTGGTCTCAACACAGTGCCGATATTGGACTTTTGAAATCATCCCAACCGGTGAAAGTTGAACTTCGACCAGGAGCAAGACCTCCTTGGAAGAATCAATATCCATTGAAAGATGAAGCAATCCAAGGGATCGAACCACAAATTGAAGGATTTTTTTATCGTGTGGGAGATAAATTGTGTGCTGGCTATGCACTAGTTAAAGCCCAAGGAACTGGATTTGTTGTTGAAAAGGCTGAAGTAATACCACAGCCTGCGTCCGCACAACTTGCTGAACTTGTGGGGCTAACAGAAGTGTGTTTGTTAGCAGAAGGAAAGCGAGTGACAATATATACTGATTCAGCATATGCACATAGTGTATGTCATTTGTTTGGAGCAGTGTGGAAAGGTCGAGGGTTTAAGAAAACGGATGGTTCTCCGATACAACATCATGCACAAATAATGAAATTGTTGCATGCTATGATGAAGCCTAAAGAGATAGCGATAGCTAAGTGAACAGCTCATAAAACCGATGTGTCAAAAGTCACACAAGGGAACAAAGCTGCTGATGAAGCTGCAAAAGCCGTCACAGGAGCAGACAAATTGGGCAAAGTTTTTCTGGTCACTCATGGAGTGGACTTGGATATGTAGAAGCCAGGGATTGGTCTATTCAAAACACCCATATTATGTTACATAGGATAAATACCATGGTTGGAACAAAGGACGGGGGGAATAATCAGATTTGAGATTGGGTTAGTTATTCTCCAGATTCTGCAGAAATCTGTAAATTGACGCTGGAACCTTTGATATAATAAACCTTTATAATCAAGTACAGTGTCAGCAGATTCCTTGTCTACACAGCATATCAGCATCGTTGTCTCGACACCACAAGGGCAACATGAAACAGGTCTGTGTGATGAGTGTTTAGTGGAGGAAACAGTGGACCATTTGTTGATATTTTATGAACTGTATGATGTAGATAGGGAGAGATTGTGTGAAAAGGTTAGAGAGGCTGGACGGGATTGGTGTTTGGGTGGTGTAGTGGGTAGAGGGAAGTGGTGTCTAGGACTCTATTTCACTTTCTTAGAGGAACAGGTCTATTGAAGATAATTTAATGTAGGTAGGCCATGACTGGCCTCACACTCCAGTACATTAGGTGGTGGTGTATGCACCTTAAAAGTTGGATGCGATCCGACAACCCAATCCCAAAGAAGAAGAAGAAGAAGAAGAGTGAGAGAGCGAGAACGTGCAATGCAGTGGAGGGTCCTCAGAGGAGGAAGGGGAGGACCATCCTCCTCAGTGAATTTAATTAAAACACATTTTTTTTTTAACATTTAAAAAGTTTTCCTTTTTAGATAAAACTATACTAAATATAATCACATCAACCGAAAAATTATTTAAAAACATTATTTTCCAAAGAAGGTCTACAGTAGCCTCCACAGCACTCTGTAGGGTACCACTATGGTGTAGCCAGAGGACAGCTAGCATCCGTCCTCCTCGGGGTACATTGACTTCAATACAAAACCTAGGAGGCTCACCCCCTTCCATCGACTTAAACAGTAATTATGACAACTTCCGGAGGACGTCCTCCAACCTATCAGAGCTCTTGCAGCATGAACTGACATGTTGTCCACCAATCAAAGGATCAGATAATCTACTACTGAAAGCATAAGATGCAGCTAGCTAGCAAACACTGCAGTGCATAAAATGTGGTGAGTAGTTGACTCAAAGAGAGTGAAAGACTATAGTTGAAGAGTTTTGAACAAATTCATTTCTTCAAAAATGAAGGAGAACCAAGAGAGAAATATATAGAGAGATATTTCGTCTTATTATTTTTCACTTTCAGTTTCACTTACTTAGCTAGCAAATGCAGCTAGCTAGTTCAGCCTACAGAGGGATGCTATGTTAGCTAGATGGCTATGACTATCCAACACAACACTGGAACTCTTCCAAGTCAAGGTAAGGCTTTTGGTTTTACTAATTTATTGCCACTGGGGCCCGCCGGGGTAACTGCTTACTGACTGTACACTGTAACGTTACTGCATGATTGTAGTGGGTTTACTAACGCGTTAGTTCTATTAGCTATGCTGACTATGACGTTACTTTAGCAAATATGGTGACAACGATGTAGGCTGTGTGTAACGGTTTGGCTTGGAAAGGTTTTTTCGCCTGGTCGCATACAGCTGATGTGTTGTGCATTGAAGTCCACAAGCGAAGGGAAGAGGTGAGAGGAGGAGAGCGCATAGATGCGAGAAAGAATACAACGTGGCTACTATGAAAGTGAACTGTGTTTACATGTGATCAGTGGTGTATTCATTCCGCTGATTCTGTAGAATTTTTTTTTTTCTTAAACGGAAGCAAACAGAACAAAACGGGGATAAACATACCTGAATTTGTCCAATAGAAACTCTTGTTTGCAACTGTTGGACTAATGATTACACCCTAGATCAGCTAGATGCAGGCAAGAGTGTGCAAGGCGGCATTGAATGTCACCGTCAGTCCATGTGTCACTGTCTGTCACCTCAAATTTGTCTCTCGACCTGTGTGGTTTTACAACAGAGGAATGGTTTTACAACAGTCTTGAAGGAGTTCCCACATATGCTGAGCACTTGTTGGCTGATTTTCCTTCACTCTGCAATCCAACTCATCCCAAACCATCTCAATTGGGTTGAGGTCGGGTGATTCTGGAGGCCAGGTCATCTGAGGCAGCACTCAAACACTTTCCTTCTTGGTCAAATAGCCCTTACACAGCCTGGAGGTGTTTTGGGTCATTGTCCTGTTGAAAAACAACCGATAGTCCCACCAAGCGCAAACCAGATGGGATGGCTTATCGCTGCAGAATGCTGTGGTCGCCATGCTGGTTAAGTGTGCCTTGAATTCTAAATAAATCACAGACAGTGTCACCAGCAAAGCACCCCCACACCATTACCATTATAATTACCATTACCATTGTAATTACACCTACTCCTCCATGCTTCACGGTGGGAACCACATATGCGGAGATCATCCGTTCACCTACTCTGCGTCTGTAATGATGCTCCAGGAGAGTGAGGATCCATTTGCAGTTTTATTACAATCTTGGTCGTACAAACAGGGTCAATCGCCAGCAGACACAACAGTAGGGATAAGGCAAATCGTAATCCAGGTACAGACATAAGGTCAAGGCAGGCAGCAAGCTTACAAAAATCAGTCCAGTAAAGAATATAGTCCAGGGCAGGCAGCAAAGAATCAAGGAGGGAAAAACAGTCCAGAGTAAATCCACGGGCAGACAGACACAGGCGAAAACGCTCAGAAATGATCACCAGGGCTAACAAGACTTCGCAAAGAGAGAGAGTTTGAGAGCACCTAAATAGTCTACTGATGGGAGTCAGGTGCAACGGTAATCAGAGCCAGGTATGTGGGAAATGTAGTTCAGGGGTTTAATACTCAGGAGAGGGTTCCCTCTGGTGGTGAGCAGGAGGAACAGCGGGAGTCTCGTTTGTGACAGCGTCTGTCATGACTTCCTCCGAAGCTGCCACCTCTCCTTGTTCGGGCAGGCTTCTAGCCACTGCCACTCCTCATCTCATCATTCCATTTGTTTTGTCTTGCTTTTACACACACCTGGTTCATATCCCCTCATCAGTATAACTGTTCCCTCTGCCCCCTTGTCTTTGTGTGTGATTGTTTATTGTGGAGGATAGCTAAGCTCGGTGGAGCTCCGTGTATTTTGTATTGCCGGGATATTTCCCCGGGTGCCTTGTATTTTCCAGTGTGCCTGTTTTGCGAACTGGAGTGTTTGACGCATTTCTGCGTAACTCTGTATTTATCTGAATAAAGCCGGTTATTCTGTGATTTACCTTCCTGCGCCTGACTCCTTCGACATCACCTCATCACAGAATCACACACCAGACATGGAGTCAGCAGGAGAGGAGCACATGCCTGGAGTCGTGGCACGGGTCCGGGAGCATCGACGCCTGGAGAGGAGAAGACCCGATAATTCGGGATCAGCTGAGTGACCGGATCCAGCCAACCACACCCCAGCACCCAGAGGGATCCATATATCCCGACCACAGGATTTCGACGGGACAGCTGCCCTCTGCCAGGGATTCCTCCTACAACTGGAGTTACACTATTCGAACATCAGCCCGGCTCCATCGGAGCGGGAGAAGGTGTCCGCCCTCGACTCCTGCCTCTCGGGGAAAGCCCTGGAGTGGACCAACGCGGTCTGGAGTGAAGGAGGAGCTGCGTTGGACAACTACGGGGAGTTCGCTCGCCTCTTTCGGGCCGTCTTCGATCACCCGCCTGAAGGTAGAGAGGCGGACGAGCGGTTGGTCCACCTGAGGCAGGGGACAAGGACCGCTCAGGACTTTTTCGGACTCTAACGGCTGGGTCCGGGTGGAACGAGCGGGCCCTCATCAACCACTTCCGGTGCCATCTACAGAGAGGTTGTCCAAAGGGAGCTAGCCTGCTGGGACACCATGTTGTCCTTCAATCAACTGGTGGACATGGCCATCCGGTTGGACAACCTGCTGGCTGCTAGAGGACATCCTGGAAGGGGTCTGCCCGTGAGAGCGGAGGAAGACAGCGCCAGTGTCACTCTCGTGGCATGAGAGGACATTCTCCTGCACGCTGTTGTCGGCTTTCTTTTGGGTATGGAGGCGGCAGGCAGGGCACTCTCGCGTCACCCCAGGTATCGAACACCCACACTTGTTCAGAGCCCTGTGCTGCACACTGTACCCTACACATCCACTTTCCTGATTACACAGTAGTTCCCCAGTGTAAGGCTCTGGTCGATTCAGGCGCAGCTGGGAACTTTATGGACAGGTCATTTGCACATAGTCTAGGCATCACATTGGTTCCCCTATCCATTCCACTCCCCATCAGAGCACTTGACAGTCGACCATTAGGGTCCGGGTTCATTAGGGAAGTTACAGCACCAGTCTCTATGGTTACGCACAAGACCCATAGAGAGCAAGTCACCTTTTTTATTATTGAGTCTCCTGATTTCCCTGTTGTGTTAGGTCTTCCCTGGTTAGCAATACACAACCCCACCTTTTCATGGCCGCAGAGGGTTCTCACGGGGTGGTCATGAGAGTGTCAGGTGTTTCCATTGGTGCAACCACGGTGGAAAGTCCAGACACTACCTCCACCGTGCGCATTCCCCCCGAATACCTCTATTTGGCGCACACGTTTTCCAAAACGCAGGCGACCAAATTACCACCTCATCGGGCGGGGGATTGTGCGATAAACCTCCGGGTAGACGCTATGCCTCCCAGGAGTCATGTGTATCCCCTGTCACAGGCTGAAACGGAGGCGATGGAGACATGTTTTCGAGTCCCTGCGCCAGGGGTTCATACTTCCCTCCACTTTGCCTGCCTCCTCGAGTTTATTTTTTGTGAAGAATAACGATGGAGGTCTGTGCCCTTGCATTGATTACCGAGCACTGAACAAGGGGACAATATGTTATAGTTATCCTCTACCCCTCATTATATCTGTGATCGAGTCAATGCATGGGGCGCACTTCTTCACAAAATTAGATCTCCGGAGTGTGTACAACCTGGTGCGTGTCCGAAAGGGGGATGAGTGGAAGACAGAATTCAGCACAACCACGGGGCATTACGAATAACTGGTGATGCCATACGGTTTGATAAATGCTCCATCAGTCTTCCAGTCCTTTGTGAACGAGGTGTTTCGGGACATGCTTGGTCACGGTGTAGTGGTCTACATCGATGACATTCTGGTGTATTCTGCTACGCTGGCCCAACTGTTGGAACATTACCTTTATGCCAAGGCAGAAAAGTGTCTGTTTTTCCAATAGTCCGTCTCCTTCCATCGATACTGCATTACCACCTCAGGTGTGGAGATGGAGGGAGATCGCATTTCAGCCGTGCGTAATTGGCCGACTCCAACCACGGTTAAGGAGGTACAGCGCTTGATTGGCTTTGCCAACTACTATCGGAGGTTTATCTGGGGCTTTGGCAAGGTCGCAGATCCCATCACATCTCTGTTGAAGGGTGGGCTGTCCTGACTCCGGTGGTCTGCTGAGGCTGACAGGGCCTTCAGTAACCTGAGGGTTCTGTTCCCCTCAGCCCCGATCCATCCCTACCGTTAGTAGTGGAGGTGGACGCGTCTGAGGTAGGGATAGGTGCTGTCCTATCTCAACGCTCGGGCACGCCACCCAAGCTCCGCCCCTGTGCCTTCTTCTCCAAGAAGCTCAGCCCGGCGTAGCAGAACTACAACGTTGGTGATCGGGAACTGTTGGCTGCTGTCCGAGCCCTGACCGTGTGGAGGCACTGACTCGAGGGGGCGAAACACCCTTTCCTCGTCTGGATGGACCACCGTAACCTGGAGTACATCCGGGCAGCGTGGAGGCTGAACCCTCGCCAGGCCAGGTGGGCCCTATTCTTCACCCGGTTTGATTTTACACTATCATACATCCCGGGTACGAAGAACGTGAATGCAGACACACTCTCACGGCTGTACGACACAGAAGAGAGGCCCAGAGACAACACCCCCATACTCCTGGCCTCTTGTATTGTGGTGCCGGTAGTATGGGCGATGGATGCAGACATAGAGCGGGCGTTACGCACAGAGCCATCTCCACCTCAGTGTCCAGCTGGGCTGCAGTACGTGCCGTCTCTTGTCCGTGACAGTCTGATCTATTGGGCACACACGTCCCCCTCCTCTGGTCACCCAGGTATCGGTCGTACAGTGCACTGCCTGACTGGAAAGTACTGGTGGCCTACCTTGGCTAAGGACGTGAGGGTGTATGTCTACTTCTGCTCGGTGTGCGCCCAGAGTAAGTCACCTAGGCACCTCCAAGCGGGTAAGTTACAGCCCTTACCAGTTCTACAACGGCCATGGTCCCACCTGTGTATTGACTTTCTAACTGATATTCCCCTCTCTCGGGGTAACACCACCATCCTGGTCGTTGTGGACTGCTTTTCAAAAGCCTGCCGCCTCCTTCCTCTGCCCGGTCTTCCCACGGCCCTGCAGACTGCGAAGGCCCTGTTTACTCACGTCTTCCGACACTACGGGGTTCCAGAGGACATAGTGTCTGACCGGGGTCCCCAGTTTACATCCAGGGTCTGGAGGGCGTTCATGGAACGTTTGGGGGTCTCGGTCAGCCTGACCTCTGGGTTTCACCCCGAGAGTAGTGGGCAGGTGGAACGGGTGGATCAGGATGTGGGTAGGTTCCTGCGGTCCTACTGCCAGACCAGCTGGGGAGTGGTCAATGTTCTTACCATGGGAAGAATATGCCCAGAATGCTCTCCGCCACTCCTCCACTAACCTATCGCCCTTTCAATGTGTTTTAGGTTATCAGCCGGTTCTGGCACCGTGGCATCAGAGCCAGACCGAAGCTCCTGCGGTGGATGACTGGTTTTGGCACGCAGAGGAGATGTGGAACGCTGCTCACGTCCACCTCCAGCGCACTGTGCGTTGCCAGAAGGCCAACGCTGACCGCAACCGCAGCGAGGCCCCGGTCTTGGTACCGGGTGATCGGGTCTGGCTCTCGACCCGGAATCTGCCCCTCTGCCTGCCCTGCCGGAAGCTGAGCCTGCAGTTTGAGGGGCCATTCAAAGTCCTCAGGAGGATAAACAAGGTTACATATAGGTTATTACTCCCTCCAGATTATCGTATTAACCCCTCGTTCCATGTATCTCTCCTCAGTCCGGTGGTGGCTGGTCCGCTCCAGGAGTCTGAGGTGTGGGAGGTTCCTCCGCCCCCACTGGACATCGAGGTGGCCCCAGCGTACTCCGCCTGTTCCATCCTAGATTCGAGGCGTCGGGTGGGGGGCCTTCAGTACCTCGTGGAGTGGGAGGGGTACGGTCCGGAGGAGCGGTGCTGGGTTCCGGTGAGGGATATCCTCGATCCCTCCCTATTGCGGGATTTCCACCGTCGCCATCTGGCTCAACCTGCTCCGCGTCCTCCTGGCCGTCCCCGAGGCCGGTGTCGGCGCACTCCTGGAGCTGCGCGTCAAAGTGGGGGGGTACTGTCACGACTTCCTCCGAAGCTGCCACCTCTCCTTGTTCGGGCAGGCTTCGCCGTTTGTCATCACCGACCATCTATCCACTGCCGCTCCTCATCTCATCATTCCATTTGTTTTGTCTTGTTTTTACACACACCTGGTTCATATCCCCTCATCAGTATAAGTGTTCCCTCTGCCACCTTGTCTTTGTGTGTGATTGTTTATTGTGGAGGATAGCTAAGCTCGGTGGAGCTCCGGGTATTTTGTATCACCCGGGATATTTCCCTGTGTGCCTTGTATTTTCCAGTGTGGCTGTTTTGCGCACTAGAGTGTTTGACACATTTCTGCGTAACTCTGTATTTGCTGAATAAAGCCTGTTATTCTGTGATTTACCCTCCTGCGCCTGACTCCTTCGACATCACCTCATCACAGCGTCTCACAAAGACACAGCGGTTGGAACCAAAAATCTCAAATTTGGACTCATCAGACCTAAGGACATATTTACACTGGTCTAATGCCCATTGCTCATGTTTTTTGGCCCAAGCAAGTGTCTTCTTCTTATTGGTGTCCTTTAGTAGTGGTTTCTTTGCAGCAATTCGACCATAAAGGCCTGATTCACACAGTCTCCTCTGAACAGTTGATGTTGAGATGTGTCTGTTACTTGAACTCTGTGAAGCATTTATTTGGGCTGCAATCTGAGGTGCAGTTAACACTAATGAACTTAACCTCTGCAGCAGAGGTAACTCTGGGGCTTCATTTCCTGTGGCAGTCCTCATGAGAGCCAGTTTCATCATAGCGCTTGATGGTTTTTTGCGACTGCACTTGAAGAAACTTTCAAAGTTCTTGAAATGTTCCGTATTGACTGACCTTCATGTCTTAAAGTAATGATGGACTATCATTCATCTTTGCTTATTTGAGCTGTTCTTGCCATAACATGGACTTGGTCTTTTACCAAATAGGGCTAGCTTCTGTATACCACCCCTACCTTGTCACAACACAACTGATTGGCTCAAACGCATTAAGAAGGAAAGAAATTCCACAAATTAATTTTTAACAAGGCACACCTGTTAATTGAAATGCATTCCAGGGGACTACCTCATAAAGCTGGTTGAGAGAATGCCAAGAGCTGTCATGAAAGCAAGGGGTGGCTACTTTGATATAAAATATATTTTGATTTGTTTAACACTTTTTTGGTTACTACATGATTCCATATGTGTTATTTCATCGTTTTGATGTCTTCATTATTATTCTACAATGTAGAAAATAGTAACAATAAAGAAAAACCCTAGAATGAGTAGGTGTGTCCAAACTTTTGACTGGTACTGTATATCCTATCATATCTAAACTAAAGTGTTCGTTTAAAATGAGTGTTTCTTCCAAATCAGGGAGACTTCTTAATATAAACAGCGTGGAACTGACCAATGGCAGGTTCAATGGACCTAACAAGGGCTGGCAACAATGGGCGTTACCTGATATCAAGGAACGCCCATATCAAGAAACGCGGTCTGCAATTATACCATTGTAATTACACAAATCCCCCCCCCCCCCCCCCTCCAGCCATTTCATACGAAAAATCCCTGAAATTCAATTAATAGAAATTCACATTTTGGTAAAAAATAATCAGTGTCATGTATAAAACCTAAGTGTCAACAATAGAATAGAACAATATACAAACTTTTCTTGTGAAAAACCCTTTCATTCAAAGGAAGGAGAAAGGGCTGAAAGCTGTGGCTACCGATCAATCGTTGATAAACAAACAATCCAAATTTACTCTGGGTGGCGGCGTTTCGGCACGGCTGTGCTGTGACTGGGTCAGAGATGGTAGGAGATAGTGATGGAGAAGAAAGTGAAGCAAGTATGGAGATTAGTGGTACAAATAAAGGGGGGAGTAAGAAAGACAAAAATAAAGCGGGAGAGAGGGAGTAGGGATTTGAATGGGAGCGAAAGGTCTATGGAGGCAGAGAGGAGGCAGAAAATGAAGTTTGAGAGCAACATAGTTTCCAACGCTAGCGGCTGTTTGGAGGTAGAGAGTGCCGAGGAAGGGCAAGATGAATCGCGAGGGGAGCATGGAGGTGAGGAGGAGCATAAAGTGGTATAGAATGCCGCCGGATAAGATGGCTGCCGTTTTACAGCCCTCTAACCAATTGTACTTTTTTCGCGTTATTTGTATTTATTCTGTACATAATACATAATGTTTCTGCCACCATCTCTTATGACCAAAAAGAGCTTCTGGATATCAGGACAGCGATTAATCACCTCGTTTTGGACGAAGATTTTTTCTTCAACGAGTCGGACGCGAAGGATATTCTACAGACACCCGACATGGCCCAAATCCCTGTCATTCGCATGAGAAAGAGACGGAGATATGGTGGACGTATAGGTCGGGGTGCCTTGTAAGGATCCGACGGCGAGCAAGTAAACTGCCTCTTCCATCAATCCTATTAGCCAATGTTCAATCATTTGAAAATAAATTGGATGACCTAAGATTAAGGTTATCCTACCAACGGGACATTAAAAACTGTAATATCTTCTGTTTCACCGAGTCGTGGCTGAACGACAACATGGATAACATACAGCTGGCGAGATGTATGCCACATCGGCAGGATAGAATGGCTGACTCCGGTAAGACAAGGGGTGGCGGTCTGTGTATATTTGTAAACAACAGCTGGTGCATAAAATCTAATACTAAGGAAGTCTTATCTCACGATAAGCTGTAGACCACACTATTTACCAAGAGAGTTTTCATCTATATTTTTCGTAGCTGTCTATTTACCACCACAAACTGATGCTGGCACTAAGATTGCACTCAATGAGCTGTATAAGGCCATAACGCTCATCCAGAGGCAGCGCTCCTAGTGGCGGGGACTTTAATGCAGGGAAACTTAAATCCATTCTACCTCATTTCTACCAGCATGTTAAATGTGCAACCAGAGGAAAAAAATACCACCTTTACTCCACACACAGAGATGCGTACAAAGCTCTCCCTCGCCCTCCATTTAGCAAATCTGACCATAACTCTATCCTCCTGATTCCTGCTTATAAGCTAAAACTAAAGCAGGAAGCACCAGTGACTAGGTTAATAAGGAAGTGGTCAGATGACGCAGATGCTAAGCTACAGGACTATTTTGCTTGCACAGACTGGAATATGTTCCGGGATTCTTCCGATAGCATTGAGGAGTACACCACATCAGTCAATGGCTTCATCAATAAGTGCATCGATGACGTCGTCCCCACAGTGACCGTACGTACATACCCCAACCAGAAGCCATGGATTACAGGCAACATCCGCACTGAGCTTATGAGTAGAGCTGCCGCTTTCAAGGAGCGGGACTCTAACCCGGACGCTTATAAGAAATCCCGCTATGCCCTCTGTCGAACCATCAAACAGGCAAAGAGTCAATACAGGACTAAGACAATACAGGGTGGGGGGTATGGGATGAACCGCAGGAATTATTTGCTAGATAATAATTGCTTGTCAATAAATTAAATGTAATACAATGGCAATCCGGGTTATATGTTAAAATCCTACGCATGAAACTGCCAACATTATTACGCATATTAATTGATAATGATGGAAAATAGGATATGCATAATATTTTTGAAATATTTATATATATATATTTATATATATATAGAGAGAGAGAGGTGACAGCATTGGAAATACTTTTGGCGGTTAATCTGCTTCTGTTTTGTGGGTGGCACTGTGTGCTGTTTTCGATGGATGGGGTCCTGGCCTCTCGGGCCTTAGGGATCCGGAGGGGACGTGGGTGGGATGCCGATCACTGGGATGACGGCTCAACTTGGGATGGGGAGGGCTTTTAGCGGGGGAATTAGTGGAGAACAATTGAAGGGTTACTCAGTAGCAATGCAAATATAACGGTACAGCTATATGGACACTCAATCATTATGGTATTTTTTATTGGTACATTTACAAACATATAAAATGATAAATAGACTTGAAACTTGTATTTCATTATGGTGTATGGTGAAATAAGTAAAGCCAGTTATAATTGTAATGGCTTAGCTGATAATAACAAAAGAAGAACAATATTTTACATGGCTCAAAGAGAAGGAATATAATATCTATTGTATATACAGGAAACTCATTCAACAATTCGAGATGAAGTTACGTGGAAAAAGGAACGGGGGGGAATATACTTCTCCCATGGGCAAAGAAATTCAAAAGGGGTGATGATATTAATTAATTAATAGTAATTTTGATCCGAATGTGCAAATTGTCCAAATAGATATGCAAGGTAGATGGATTATTTTAAACATGTTATTGGACCATAAACAGATATGGCTCATTAACCTTTACGGACGGACCAAATAATGATAATCCACACTTCTTTTGACAATATGTATAATAAATTATCAACCCTGCAAGCAATTCAAGACAATATTATTATGGTGGGGGGGATTATAATACTGTTTTAAAAAAGCTCAATGGACCGTAAAGGATATCACACCACAAACAATCACCCACATGCTCTTAAGGAAATTGTGAATGTTGTGGATACATTAGAACTAGTAGATATATGGAGGCTTAAATATACTGATCTAGTGAGATATACATGGCGGAGACTCAATCAAGCTAGTCATCTTGACTTCTTTCTTATCTCATTCTCGTTTGCACCAAAAGTTTAAAAAAGTGTTGAAAGGGGACAGAATGCGGTCGGACCATCATATAATTGGCATATACATTACTCTTACTGAATTTCCACGTGGGTGAGGATATTGGAAATTTAATCAAAGCCTATTTGGATGATAATTTATTTATAATTAGAACAAAGGAATTTATAACTGACTTTTTTCCGACATAACAAAGGTACAGCAAATCCCCTTATTGTATGGGACACACCTTTAAATGTGCCTTTAGAGCCATGCAATTATGTACTCATCTCGAAAACAAAAGCAATTTAGGTCAAAAGAGTTTATACTAACAAAGGAAATAGAAAGTCTAACAGAACAGATAGATGGCAATAAAAACTGTAACATAGAGGCTCAGAATAAATTAGAGGAAAAACAAAAATAAATTGAGAAACTTATTCAAGAAAGATCTAGTGTAATATATTATAAAAAATAAAGCAAACTGGATGGAATATGGGGAAAAATGCACAACATTCTTTTTAATCTTCAACATAGGAATGCTACCAAAAAGAACTTAATGAAACTGGTTACAATTGACGAAGTCACCCATAATTCACCAAAATGATATTTTGAAGGAAGAAACAAAGTACTTTAAGCATATGTTTTCTTTTCAGTCGCCTCCATCTCCTCTAACTGAAGCTAATTGTAGAGATTTTTTTTCTATTGATAATGTCAAATTAACAGCCACACAGAAAGACTCATGTGAAGGTGAAATTACAGAGAAGGAACTTCTGGATGCAAATAAAGACTTTAAGTCCGGGAAAACGCCAGGGTTGGATGGCATACCAGTCGAGGTATACCAAACCTTTTTTGATATACTAAGAGGACCGTTATTAGCATGTTTTAACCACTCCTATGTAAATGGTAGATTATCTGACACTCAAGAAGAAGGTCTGATCTCATTATTACTGAAACAGGATACAAGTGGAAAATATAAAGATCCAGTCCATTTACAAAATTGGAGGCCCCTTACACCTCAGTGTTGTGATGCAAAAATCCTAGCAAAATGTATAGCGCATAGAATTAAAAAGGTATTGTCGGATATTATTCATTCTAATCAGACAGGTTTTTTACATGGAAGATACATTGGAGATAATATAAGGCAAGTATTGGAAACAATAGAACACTATGGAAAATATGGGAAACTAGGCCTGCTATTCATAGCAGACTTCGAAAAGGCATTTGATAAAGTACGACTGGGGTTTATATATAAATGCCTGGAGCATTTACATTTTTTGAGAATCTCTTATAAAATGGGTCAAAATCATGTATAGTAACCCTAGGTGTAAAATAGTAAATAATGGCTATTTCTCAGAAAGTTTTAAACTGTCAAGAGGAGTGAAACAAGGTTGTCCACTATCTGCATATCTATTTATTGTGGCCATCGAGATGTTAGCTATTAAAATCAGATCCAATAATAATATCAGAGGATTAGAAATCCAGGGCTTAAAAACAAAAAGGTGTCATTGTACGCTGATGATTCATGCTTTCTTTTAAATCCACAACTAGAATCCCTCCACAGCCTCATAGAGGATCTAGATACATTTTCTAACCTCTCTGGATTACAACCAAATTATGACAAATTTGGATAAAAAAAATAATACAATTTTTACATTACCATGTAGTTTACCAATAAAATGGTCTGATGGTGATGTGGATATACTCGGAATACATAGGAAATAAATGATCTCACTTCAATACATTTTAATAGAAAGTTAGCAAAAATAGATAAGATCTTGCTACCATGGAACATAACCTGTCAATTAGTGGAAAAATCACCCTGATTAACTCTTTAGTATTTTCCCAGTATACCTATTTTCTTATGGTCTTGCCTACGCCTAGCGAACAGTTTTTTAAATTAGAAAAAAATATTCAATTTTATTTCGAATGGCAAGCCAGACAAAATTAAAAGGGCCTATTTTATATAATGAATATGAATTCGGAGGACAGAAATTATTAAATATTAAAGCATTAGACCTATCACTAAAAGCTTCAATCATACAAAAGTTATACTTAAATCCGAACTGGTTCTCAAGCAAATTAGTAAGATTGTCTCACCCAATGTTCAAGAATGTCCTTTTTCCCTTTATTCAGATTACAACCACTCATTTTCTGTTATTTGAAAAGGAAATCATCTCCCAAATATCACTATTTCTAAAACAAGCCATAGAAAGTTGGTTGCAATTTCAATTTAATCCTCCAGAAACGACAGAACAAATAATGCAACAAATATATGTGGTTAAATTCAAATATACTAATTGACAAAAAACCTTTATTTTTTGACAGAATGTTTTAAAAAAGGTATAATCTTCGTAAATGATATCATCGGTAGGACTGGTGGAGTTATGGCGCACATGCAGCTAACAAAAACATATGGAAATGTCTGCTCTACCCAAAATTACAACCAAAGTGGAAGAGGAAAGTGGAAGGGGGAGAAAGTAATGAACTTGTCTGTCGGCCTTGCATTAAAGAACATAATTGGTTAAGGAAAACTGTGATAAATAAAAAAGTATATCAGTTTCACTTAAGGACCAAAGGATTGACAGCCGTCCCATATAGATTGCAAAATAGTTGGGAAGAGATTTTTGACGTACCGATCCCATGGCATAGTGTTTATGAACTGACACGCAAAACGACACCGGATCAAAAAATTAGAATCTTTCTACTTAAATTATTATATAAAATTCTTGCTACCAATAGAATGTTATTTATTTGGGGGATACAATCTTCCCAGCTCTGCAGATTTTGCTGTGAAGAGACAGAATCATTAGTTCATTTGTTTTGGTTCTGTCCATTTGTAGCTTGTTTTTGGACACAGGTCCAGGAATGGCTAAAGGATTGCAATATTTACCTAGAGCTAACCTTGCAGATAGCATTACTGGGTGATCTGAAAAGTCATAGTCAATCGATCAATAATATAATAATACTTTTAGCAAAAATGTTTATTTTTAATTCACAATCTGTAGAAGCAATGATAACAGAAAGGTTCAGAACTTTTGTAAAACATCACAGTACGGTTTGAAATATATATGGCAAATAGAAATCCTATATCGATGGTGTTTAAGAGATAGATGGGAGGTATTGAATGGAGTTGAAGGATGGAATAATAACAAATAACAACAAATAATAACAAGATAACTAATAATGTAAGCATATCGTGTCCATAATAAGTATATGGGTTGTATGTTGGGAGCTTTTGGGAAAGAGCACAGTTAGAAAGATATGGCATATAGAAGCAAACCGGATGGACATCATGAAAATGATCGAAGAGGTTGAGAGTAGAAGAAGTTCAGGAGCAAAAACAAATAAAATAGAATTATTGTAAAATTGACTGTGTCCATAAGTGTAGATAGTAAGTATAGGCTGGAAGTAGAAGCCTGGGCATTGTTGTTCACTAATTTACCCCCAAGTAGGGAAAGAATGGCAGGGTTGAAAAAGTAATAAAGGGGAGTAGTATATATATAAAAAAACATGGGGGATTGGAAGTGATGCAGACAATTACATTGATGGAAGTTACAATCTATCTACATGTCACGCTCTGGCTCCGGGACTTTGTATGTTGAGCCCAGGGTGTGTTCGTTTCGTTGTGTTTTGTTTGGTTGTGTTTGGTCAAATGACTCCCAATCGGAGGTAACGAGTGTCAGCTGTCGGCTCGTTATCTCTGATTGGGAGCCATATTTAAACTGTCTGTGTTCACCTGGTATTTGTGGGTTTTTGTTCTATGTTCAGGAGGTCGTTGTCACTGAGGACTTCATGATCGTGTTTTGTTTTGTATTCTCGTGTATAGCATTAAAGTCAATATGTTCGCTACCAACGCTGCGCTTTGGTCCTACTTCATAGGCGATCGTGACACTACAATATTAAGCTGATCTACCCCCCCCCCCAAAAAAAAATACAAAAAAAAGAAATAAAATACAAATAATAATAATAATATTTAAAAAATACAGGACTAAGACTGAATCGTACTTCACCGGCTCTCCGACACTCGTCGGATGTGGCATGTGCTTGAAAACTATTACAGACTACAACGGGAAGCACAGCCGTGAGCTGCCCAGTGACACAAGCCTACCAGACGTGCTAATCACTTCTATGCTCGCTTCGAGGCAAGCAACACTGAATCATGCATGAGAGCATCAGCTGTTTCGGATGACTATGTGATCACGCTCTCCGTAACATTCACAAGGCCGCAAGGCCAGACGGATTACCAGGAACGTGTACTCCCATGCATGCGCTGACCAACTGGCAAGTGTCTTCACTGATATTTTCAACATGTCCCTGACTGAGTCTGTAATACCAACATGTTTCAAGCAGAACACCATAGTCCCTGTGCCCAAGAACACTAAGGTAACCTGACTAAATGACTACCGACCCGTAGCACTCACGTCTGTAGCCATGAAGTGCTTTGAAAGGCTGCTCATGGCTCACATCAACACCATTATCCCAGAAACCCTAGACCCACTCCAATTTGCATACCGCCCCAACAGATCCACAGATGATGCAATCTCTATTGCACTCCAAACTGCCCATTCTCCCACCTGGACAAGGGGAACCCCTATGTGAGAATACTGTTCATTGACTGCAGCTTCAGCGTTTCAACATCATAGTAGCCTCAAAGCTCATCACTAAGCTAAGGATACTGGACTAAACCCACCTCCCTCTGCAACTGGATTCCTGGACTTCCTGACGGTCCGCCCCCAGGTGGTAAGGGTAGGTAACAACACATCTGCCCCACGCTGATCCTCAACACTGGGGCACTGGTGCGTGCTCAGTCCCCCTCCTGTAGTCCCTGTTGTTCACCCATGACTGCATGGCCAGGCATGACTCCAACACCATCATTAAGTTTTCCGACGACACAACAGTGGTGAGACAGCCTATAGGGAGGAGGTCAGAGACCTGGCCGTGTGGTACCATGATAACAACCTCTCCCTCAACGTGATCAAGACAAAGGAGATGATTGTGGAATACAGGACTGAGCACCCCCTCATTCTCATCGAAGGAGCTTTAGTGGAACAGGTTGAGAGCTTCAAATTCCTTGGTGTCCACATTACCAACAAACAATCATGGTCAAAACACAACAAGATAGTCGTGAAGAGGGCACGACAAAGCCTATTCCCCCTCAGGAGACTGAAAAGATTTGGCATGGGTCCTCAGATCCTCAAAAAGTTATACAGCTGCACCATCGAGAGCATCCTGACTGATTGCATCACCGCCTGGTATGGCAACTGCTCGGCCTCCGACCGCAAAGCACTACAGAGGGTAATGCGTACGGCCCAGTAGATCACAGGGGCCAAGCTTCCTGCCATCCAGGACCTCTATACAGGTGGTGTCAGAGGAAGGCCCTAAAAAAAAATGGTCAAAGACTCCAGCCACCCTAGTCATAGACCTTTCTCTCTGCTACCGCACGGCAAGCGGTACCGGAGTGCCAAGTCTAGGTCCAAAAGGCTTCTTAACAGCTTCTACCTCCAAGCCATAAAGACTCCTGAACAACTAATCATGGCTACCCGGATTATTTGCAATGCCTTCCACAAGCTTCCCACAATAAAGTTGGGTGAATTTTGGCCCATTCCTCCTGACAGAGCTGGTTGTAACTGAGTCAGGTGTGTAGGCCTCCTTGCTCGCACACGCTTTTTTCAGTTCCTGCCAAACATTTTCTATAGTATTGAGGACAGGGCTTTGTGATGGCCACTCCAATACCTTGACTTTTTGTCCTTAAGCCATTTTGACACAACTTTGGAAGTATGCTTGGACCTCATTTGCAACCAAGCTTTAACTTCCTGACTGATGTTCTTGAGATGTTGCTTCAATGATATCCACAAAAATGTTTCTTCCATCATGATGCCATCTATTTTGTGAAGTGCACCAGTTCCTCCTGCAGCAAAGCACCCCCATCAGCATGACGCTGCAATCCCCCGTTCTTCACGGTTGGGATGGTGTTGTTCGGCTTGCAAGCGACCCCCTTTTTCCTCCAAACATAACGATGGTCATTATGGCCAAACAGTTATATTTTTTGTTAATAATCATCAGACCGAGGACATTTCTCAAAAAGTATAATCTTTGTCCCCCATGTGCAGTGCAAACGCGTAGTCCTGGCTTTTTTAATGGCGGTTTTGGAGCAGTGGCCTTCTTCCTTGCTGAGCGGCACTTTCAGGTTATGTCGATATATGGACTCATTTACTGCGGATATAGATACTTTTGTACCTGCATCTTTCACAAGGTCCTTTGCTGTTGTGCTGGGATTGATTTGCACTTTTCGCATACGCAAAGTACGTTCATCTCTAGGAGACAAACGCGTCTGTGGGGTCCCATGGTGTTATACTTGCGTACTATTTTTTGTACAGATAAACGTGGTACCTTTAGGTGTTTTGAATTGGCTCCCAGGAAGGGAACCAGCTTGTGGAGGTCTAGCAATTTTTTTTTCTGAGGTATTGGCTGATTTCTTTTGATTTTCCCTATGATGTTCAAGCAAAAGAGGCACTGGAGTTTGAAGGTAGGCCTTGAAATACATCCACAGGTACAACCTCCAATTGACTCATGATGTCCAATTACCGATCAGAAAGCTTCTATAGCATGACCATAATTTTCTGAAAATTTAACCTAAGCTGTTTAAGCACAGTCAACTTCGTGTAATGTAAACTTCTGGAGACCGCACTGGAATTGTGATACAAGTGAATTATGAGTGAAATATCTGTCTGTTACACTTTGTTGTAAAAATGACTTGTGTCTGCACAAAGTAGATGTTCCTAACCGACTTGCCAAAACTAACAAGAAATTTGGTGGAGCGTTGAAAAACTATTTTTAATGACTCCCACCTAATTGTAATGTAAACTTCCACTTCAACTGTAGCCTCCTACTGTTTTTTTATTTTACTGCTGTTTTTAAATTTTCTATTGTTATTATCTATTTGTTACTTAACCTTTTTTATTTTTTCTTAAAAAAACTGCATTTTGGTTAAGGGTTGTAAAAAACATTTCACTGTAGGTCTACACCTGTTGTATTTGGGCACTTTTGGGCAAATAAGTTTTCTAAATGATTCTAATTTTTAGGGAGGAAGGGGGGAGTTGGGGCGTGAGTCCGATAAAGAGGCTGTGATAAAAGAGTTCATTGGGGAAGTGTCAATTTTAAGAGATGGGCTTTTTGGGTGTTCTCAAAGAAAAGTGAAAGGGTGGTGCCCCGAGCAGCAGGACTTATACCTGGGTTATTTCCGTTTTATCCGGTTCCCGGTGAATTTAAATATGCTCCCCTATCTCTCTCTCCCCCTCCCCCCCATCCCGGGGGACCGAGCCCTAGGCCAAAACCTCAGAACTCCCGGGGCCGATGGCCCCTTTGCTTCCCCAGTCCACCGGGTCTTGCTGACTCCATTTTCCACCTTCTCCCGCGGCTAGGGAACCCTGACCTTTTCCCCGGATGGCTACCTGTCCCAACCGCGTTTTCAACTCTCTCTCTCTACCCCCGCCCCTGCTATTTAACCTCTAAAAAATATCCCGGGCTATGAAAACCCAAGTGACATTTACCCCGATTACTGACCTGTTCAAACTCTCAACCCACTGTGATCTTATTTGACCCTGCTGGTCATCTATGAACGTTTAAAACATCTTAAAAAGAAAAAATCTGGGGCCTTAATGTCCATGTCGTTATAATCTCCCCCACACGGCCAAAAGGGGTGGCCACCCCCCGAGCCTGGTTTTTCCTAGGGTTTTTTCCTAGGTTTTGCCTTTTTGGAGCTTTTTTTTGGCCCGGGTTCTACATCCATTCTTGGGAGGGTTCAGATACGTGGGGGAAAAAAAAATTTAGTCAGCCACCAATTTTTTCTTTTTTCCCACTTAAAAAATGAGAGAGGGCCCGTATTTTTTCATAGGGAACGCAGGAAAAAAATCCCTAATTCCATTTTTAGGATTTTTTATGAATTTTTTTGCAAATTAGGTGGAAAAAAGTATTTGGGCAATACAAAAGTTTTTCAAAACTTTGTTATATACCCCTTTTTTGGCAAAAGCACAGGGCAAACGTTTTTGTAAGTCTTCACAAGGTTTCACACACTGTTGCTGGATTTTTGGGCCCCTTCCTCCATGCAATCTCCTCTAGAGCGTGATGTTTTGGGGGTGTCGTGGGCAACAAGACTTTCAAATCCCCCCCCCCAAAAAATTTTTTTATGGGGTTTAGATCGGGGACTGGCTAGGCCACTCCGGACCTTGAAATCTTCTTCAAGCCACTCCTAATTGCCCGGGGTTTTGTTTTTGGGGTATTTTCATCTGAAAAACCCAGCCCCGTTTTTCTTCTGCCCTTGCTGATGGAAGGAGGTTTTTTCCCCAAAAACTCACAAAACATGGCCCTTTATTCTTTCCTTTACACGGATCAGCGTCCTGGTCCCTTTTTATAAAAAAAGCCCAAAGCATGTGTTTCCACCCCCATGCTTTCCCGAGGTATGTGTTCTTTGGGTCAAATAGCTTTTTGTCCTCCAAACAACGGTTAGTTTTTACAAAAAAATTTTATTTTTGGTTTTATCTGACAATGACATTCTCCCAAACCTCTTCTGGTCATCCCAAAACCTCTAGCAAAAATTCAGACGGGCCCCGGACATGTACTGGCTTAAGCAGGGGACACTCGGGACGCAGGATTTAGTCCCGGGGGCGTAGTGTGTTACTGTGGGGAGGTTTTTACTTTTGTCCCAGCTTCTGAGGTCATTCATTAGGTCCCCCCCCTGTGGTTCGGGATTTTTGCTCACCCCTTTTTTGTGACATTTTTACCCCACGGGTGAGAACTTTCTGGAGCCCAGATCGGGGGATTACAGTGGTCTTGTATGTCTTCCTTTTCCTAATAATTTCTCCCACAGTTGATTTTTTCAACAAGCTGCTTAAAATTTCAGATTCAGTCTCCCGCCTGGGGCAGGTCACAATTTTGTTTTTGGTGTCCTTTGCAGCTCTTTTTGGGCTTTGGGCCCTAGTGGTTTGGGGGGTTTACTGTTTTAGGTTTTGGGCGGTTCTTTTATATGTAACAATTCAAACAGGGGCCATTAAAACAGGTAAAGAGTGGGGACAGAGGGGGCCTCTTAAAGAAAAAGTTTTGGTCTGTGAGAGCCGAAATCTTGCTTTTTGTAGGTGAACCCAAAAACAATTTTTCCCCCATAATTTGCAAAAAAATTCATTAAAAATTCCCACTGGATTTTTGGGATTTTTTTCTTTCAATTTGTCTGTCATGTTCGTGTACCTATGATAAAATTACAGGGCCCCTTCATTTTTTTTAATGGGGAACTTGCACAAATTGTGGCTGCTAAAAAACTTTTCCCCCCCCTGTTGGAAGTGGGGGTGGTGTCAACCAAAATGCTGCAGCGTGGGGGTGCTCTAGTGTGGCTATTGTTGGTTGT
>CM072251.1:3348887-3383212 GCA_036851935.1 Coregonus suidteri | reverse complement strand
GCATTCTCTTTTTAGACTATCTAAAAAATGTTTTTTTTAAAAAAGTATTTTGTCCTCCTCCTTCGTATATTATCTAATACAATTAGCCTCTTCCCCCCTCTTGACACATAGTTCTGCTTATGTGTCAATTTTTTCCACCCTTCCTAAACATTCCCTTAGATTATTTATCAACCAATTGCCATGCCTTTCATTTTTTAGATTCTTTTTTGCTTCTTTATTGCTCCTCCCACTTCCTTTCTCTTTATGGCGGCTAAATTTGACTTTCATTCAGTTCATAATCAATTAGTAATCCAATCAAACAATCTCTTATCTTGTAAAAACACTTATGTTTAGTTCAACCTCTGTTCTACCCCGGCTCTCCCGGGCTTGACCTGAAGACTAATTGTTGGACATGACAAGTCTGTTTTGTAAGTCACTTAAGTCTTCTGTCTAGCAACAAAGAATAAAAATCTCTATGTTCATGATTAACCCAGTTATATCTAATAGCCCACCAAAAAACTTCATCTTTAAATCACTACCAATGTCATATCCCTCGTTACTCTCTACCATTTGGGTAACATCCCTGATATATTTATTAAAAGCTAAGACTGTTTGGGAAGAGAGCAACAACATAACCTGTTCTTCCTCCTCAGAGTTCCAAATGATTTTACCATGGGCTGCCATTGCCTTCCCGTAGATAAGATCACTTGATTTACCCGTATGCAGTACATAATGACGACCTTAGCTTTACAGAAGTCTATCCTTACCAAAAAGCTCATCATTCTTCATCTAATTGTTTTCTTATTTTCCTTATCTACCTGACCCTATTGCTAAATCAATGATCTAGGCAATAGTTGTCTTGCCTTAGATTGTACATTCTTCTGATTACTGCAGCTTATTCCATGAATTTAGTTTCAAATATCACCCAATAAAACCGTTCCATCCCACAGCATAGTAAACACCACCTATGAACTGTTGAAAATTCCCTAAATTCAACATAACAACCCTTTATAAACATCATGCTGGGTGTGTTTTTATTTTATTTGAAAAACCCAATTGAAAAATAACAATCAAAGATAGTTAGGCTCAACTTAATTTGGTAGCTCCCTCTTTACTTAAAATATGCCTAACTTCATAAAATCCCTCAAAATTCCTCGAGTATACAATGATTATTTAATTGATTACTCTAAATCTGCTACATGTGATCTCATTCAAATGATCCATTATCAATTATTTGATCCACCCCCTAGTAAATCTCTCTCCTCTTCTATCTTGGAGTTTTACCGATCCCAGCTATTTCCCCTAGTGGCCATTAATACTCTGCTCTCGTCTGTTCCTTTTCTTACTCTGTTAGTCTCTGCTTTTCAAGCTCCAGAAACTGTTATCTCTGTCCCTCAGCCTTTTATTCTCTCCCCTCTCTAACTTCCTCTGTCTCTCTAAGTATGTCTCTGCCTCTCCTTTTTCCCGCCAACCAGAGCCACAAATCATTTTTCCTTGTCCTCAACTCTCAACCTCTCTCAGCTCTATCGCTACTTCCCTCCTATCATTACTGAATCAATGATAATACCTTTACATTCTAGTCACCCAGCAGACGCTCCTATCCAGAGCAACCTAGTGAATACATTTGTATTATTTTTATCTTTATTTTTTTTTACTGGCCTCCCCCCGTGGGAATCGAACCCATAACCCTGGCGTTGCAAAACCCCATGCTCTATCAACTGAGCTCCATCCTTGCCGCCCATTTTCCCCCCTACCCTGGACGACACTGGGCCAATTGTGCACTGCCCATGAGTCTCCTGGTCGCTGTCGGCTGCGGCAGAGCCTGGATCTGAACCAGGATCTCTAGTGGCACAGTTAGCCCTGCGATGCAGTGCCTTAGACCACTGCGCCACTCAGGATAATAATAACTGCAATAACCATCAATAATAATTATAATAACTATTACGAATTATATTGTCCTTTTTCTGATGTTCAAATTGTAGTCTATTCATTTTAGTTTAAAATATAAAGTTGTTTATAACAAATCCAGAACCCACCACAGGCTGGCGCTATTTCCCCAGCACAACAGCCAATGCCACTTGCTTCCTAACCAAAATAATTTTCGTTTTAAAATCGTCCACAATTATTCTGTATTTTATGCCTTTCATTTTCAGTTCGCTATTCAATATCTTTAACAGTTTTCTCTGATTCGGCCCCCATCAATAAAACAAACGCTTGATATTATTTTATCAGCATACACTTAATGACATCCCTACCATTTGAACAATGTCCTGTCTCTCACTCCCCCCTCCCCTGCTCCTTCCTACATTATGGGGAGGCGCGGGAAACTTCCCTACAATTTCCTTCTTAAGAAATAATGTCGTTAGTACTTATAACATATTTTCATAGCTTAGTAATATTCTAGATATGTCTATCTAATGCAACTTTTAATACACGTAAAAAACTCTCTCTCAACCATTCCTTTTTGAATAAGTGCGTCTTCCTAGTTACCCCATAACCACGCCTCAAATCTTTTATTTAGCATTTAACCAACCAACCAAATACTAAGTAGTATCCGGTTATCATTCATACCCGCCGTTGAATTTCCTCATACACACATATTTCATCTTCTGCCATTCAAATGCCCAACACAACAGAATAGTTCCATGCAAACCTCTATTGGCAGTTCTTCAAAGTCGCTCCGGATTAGAGCGTCTGCCAACTGACCAAAAACGCAAATATTTCTCTCATAACGTACGTCTACGTTTGAGTGCGAAAGCGCATACACACGCATAATAATATGTCATTTAGCAGACGCTTCCATCCAAAGCGACTTACAGTCATGCGTGCATACATTTTTTTAAAATTATTTTTGATTTTTTTATTAGTGGTCCCGGGAATCGAACCCACCACCTTGGCGTTACAAGCGCCGTGCTCCACCAGCTGAGCCACAGAGGACCACTCGTTGGACTTATATAGGTACCTCTCAAATAATCGCTTTGTGGTGTTTTTAGCCAATTCTATTCTTAACCTGACTACCTCCTGTTGTAAAACTTCCCCCCTCTGTTCTCTTCACTGGCCTCTTTACTCTGCCCCCCCCCCGTCTTCCCGCCCTTCCAACATTCCGGCTTGGCCGTCATATGGTGGGGGAAGTACGGGGATCACCCCTAATCTTCTTTTACACATGACAACGGTGTCATCTTTCCAAGCTTGCTCTACCAACTCTGGATATAACCTCTCTCCTTGCTGTGGGGGAGGTCCTGAAACTTCATTTTCTGTATATATCCTTTCTCTCTCCTTCGCGCTTCAAAAAGCCATACCCTCGCTGTCTCTATAGCCCTCCGCTCGCTGTTTTTTCATCTAATTTTATATGCATCTGCCTACTAACTTTTTTTACTTCGAGATGCCCAATAAATTCATACCTCTTCTCCCAAATGGACCCCTAAAAACATATTTCTCCCATCTCCCGTTAATTCTCGGACTTGTTTAGAAGATGTCTTTCCCATCGTGGAACAATAAGAAATCCCTCCCCCCTTTTTGTTTTTTAAATAATTCCCTCCCGAATTATTTTCGTAGGAGCTAATATCTTAGTGCCCCTCTTGCTTTTGTAATTAACCCTTTAAAATTATTTAAACCCCCTAACCCAGAGTTTCTATTTAAAACTCCGGTTTCAGGAAAAGAGTAAGTTACCCAATTTTTTCCACACGACTTATTTTTTTTTCCTCCACCCCTGAAATAATGATCACGTCTCCGAGGGATTAAGTCTCACCACATACGACCTTATCATCCGTCAAAACTTGTTTGCACAGTTCTAGCAAATGCCCAGTCGCATATATGAACTCCCGACACAGCCCTATCATACGATGATAATCATTTCCCTGTTTATACTGAACATTGCAATTCGTACAATGACAATATTAACTTAGTTTACATTTGTGATTGCAATTCACTACCATGTCATTTCGGACTAGTTTTTTTTTTGTAATAGCTATTTACCTCTAGGATCAATTGCGGACCCTCCCTGTCGTAATAATTATTACCTTCTTTGGTAAATAAGTTCAACTCATTTTACCAAAATCCATGAATAAAAATTACTGACCTTTTCCTTGCAGTCTGGATTAAAATGCTTTTTCAAACTTGTTAACGTCTTTATCGTTCATAAAGAGTAATCACCGGCCTGTTTTTAACCTTAACGTGGAAGGCCAGGACTGTAACGGATGCTATCACCCGCCCGTGCACGGATTCGGTGTCTTCAGAACGATAAAGTGTATTAAGCTCCGCTCGAAGGACCAATCTGTCATGTGAATTTCTATCTCTAATTCACCCTAAGCTTGAATCATTACCAGAGGTTGTAAGGCTCTGGTTTTAATCATCAATGATTCAAGGTCCACAACTCACAAGTCTTATCTGTATTTTTATTCACGGTGAGAGCTCTGAGGCCAAAACACAAATCTCCTTTCTTTATACTTCTTGACAAACAAAAACACTATGCTCCTCCCACCTTTCTTAAACAGTTCCCGCCTCCCCCCTTGAATGGTTAGTAACGCCCCTTCTGTTAGTGGGTTGACACATGATAATTCTAACATTTATACTGTGTTTGGGGTGTAATTCTTTAGTCATTATTCTTAAAATCCAAATTAATCTAACATTTTGGATCCTGTTTTCATGCGAAAAGGCTAAAAGAAATTTTTTCACGTTTGTTACACTCAAACAGTGTCTCCTGTCATATGCTGAACTGGTCGCATTGTGGATTTGGCCTAAAACATGATTTTGACTTGCAGACTTGAAAACCCTTGCCTACCGTAGAGCGTGCCTGTCCTTCCAGTGCTGAACGAAAAACCAATGATATTGGACCCTGTTTTCATTGCAAAAGGCTAAAAGAAATGTTTCACGTTTGTTACACTCAAACAGTGTCTCCTGTCATATGCTGAACTGGTCGCATTGTGGATTTTGCCTAAAACATGATTTTGGACAATGTTCATGGAACTCAGCTTAAAACGTACTTGCAGACTTGAAAACCCATGCCTATTGTAGAGCGCGCCTGTCCTTCCAGTGCTGAATGAAAACCAATGATTTTGGACCCTGTTTTCATGCGAAATGGCTAAAATAAATGTTTCACGTTTGTTACACTCAAACAGTGTCTCCTGTCATATGCTGAACTGGTCGCATTGTGGATTTGGCCTAAAACATGATTTTGGACAATGTTCATGGAACTCAGCTTAAAACGTACTTGCAGACTTGAAAACCCTTGCCTACCGTAGAGCGCGCCTGTCCTTCCAGTGCTGAACGAAAACCAATGATTTTGGACCCTGTTTTCATGCGAAAAGGCTAAAAGAAATGTTTCACGTTTGTTACACTCAAACAGTGTCTCCTGTCATATGCTGAACTGGTCGCTTTGTGGATTTTGCCTAAAACATGATTTTGGACAATGTTCATGGAACTCAGCTTAAAACGTACTTGCAGACTTGAAAACCCTTGCCTACCGTAGAGCGCGCCTGTCCTTCCAGTGCTGAACGAAAACCAATGATATTGGACCCTGTTTTCATTGCAAAAGGCTAAAAGAAATGTTTCACGTTTGTTACACTCAAACAGTGTCTCCTGTCATATGCTGAACTGGTCGCATTGTGGATTTTGCCTAAAACATGATTTTGGACAATGTTCATGGAACTCAGCTTAAAACGTACTTGCAGACTTGAAAACCCTTGCCTATTGTAGAGCGCGCCTGTCCTTCCAGTGCTGAACGAAACCAATGATTTTGGACCCTGTTTTCATGCGAAATGGCAAAAATAAATGTTTCACGTTTGTTACACTCAAACAGTGTCTCCTGTCATATGCTGAACTGGTCGCATTGTGGATTTTGCCTAAAACATGATTTTGGACAATGTTCATGGAACTCAGCTTAAAACGTACTTGCAGACTTGAAAACCCTTGCCTATTGTAGAGCGCGCCTGTCCTTCCAGTGCTGAACGAAAACCAATGATTTTGGACCCTGTTTTCATGCGAAAAGGCTAAAAGAAATGTTTCACGTTTGTTACACTCAAACAGTGTCTCCTGTCATATGCTGAACTGGTCGCATTGTGGATTTGGCCTAAAAACATGATTTTGGACAATGTTCATGGAACTCAGCTTTAAAACGTACTTGCAGACTTGAAAACCCTTGCCTACCGTAGAGCGCGCCTGTCCTTCCAGTGCTGAACGAAAACCAATGATTTTTGGACCCTGTTTTCATGCGAAATGGCTAAAAGAAATGTTTCACGTTTGTTACACTCAAACAGTGTCTCCTGTCATATGCTGAACTGGTCGCATTGTGGATTTTGCCTAAAACATGATTTTGGACAATGTTCATGGAACTCAGCTTAAAACGTACTTGCAGACTTGAAAACCCATGCCTATTTGTAGAGCGCGCCTGTCCTTCCAGTGCTGAACGAAAACCAATGATTTTGGACCCTGTTTTCATGCGAAATGGCTAAAATAAATGTTTCACGTTTGTTACACTCAAACAGTGTCTCCTGTCATATGCTGAACTGGTCGCATTGTGGATTTTGCCTAAAACATGATTTTTGGACAATGTTCATGGAACTCAGCTTAAAACGTACTTGCAGACTTGAAAACCCTTGCCTATTGTAGAGCGCGCGCCTGTCCTTCCAGTGCTGAACGAAAACCAATGATTTTGGACCCCTGTTTTCATGCGAAAAGGCTAAAAGAAATGTTTCACGTTTGTTACACTCAAACAGTGTCTCCTGTCATATGCTGAACTGGTCGCATTGTGGATTTGGCCTAAAACATGATTTTGGACAATGTTCATGGAACTCAGCTTAAAACGTACTTGCAGACTTGAAAACCCTTGCCTACCGTAGAGCGCGCCTGTCCTTCCAGTGCTGAACGAAAACCAATGATTTTGGACCCTGTTTTCATGCGAAATGGCTAAAAGAAATGTTTCACGTTTGTTACACTCAAACAGTGTCTCCTGTCATATGCTGAACTGGTCGCATTGTGGATTTTGCCTAAAACATGATTTTAGACAATGTTCATGGAACTCAGCTTAAAACGTACTTGCAGACTTGAAAACCCTTGCCTATTGTAGAGCGCGCCTGTCCTTCCAGTGCTGAACGAAAACCAATGATTTTGGACCCTGTTTTCATGCGAAAAGGCTAAAAGAAATTTTTTTCACGTTTGTTACACTCAAACAGTGTCTCCTGTCATATGCTGAACTGGTCGCATTGTGGATTTTGGCCTAAAACATGATTTTGGACAATGTTCATGGAACTCAGCTTAAAACGTACTTGCAGACTTGAAAACCCTTGCCTACCGTAGAGCGCGCCTGTCCTTCCAGTGCTGAACGAAAACCAATGATTTTGGACCCTGTTTTCATGCGAAAAGGCTAAAAGAAATGTTTCACGTTTGTTACACTCAAACAGTGTCTCCTGTCATATGCTGAACTGGTCGCATTGTGGATTTTGCCTAAAACATGATTTTGGACAATGTTCATGGAACTCAGCTTAAAACGTACTTGCAGACTTGAAAACCCTTGCCTATTGTAGAGCGCGCCTGTCCTTCCAGTGCTGAACGAAAACCAATGATTTTGGACCCTGTTTTCATGCGAAATGGCAAAAATAAATGTTTCACGTTTGTTACACTCAAACAGTGTCTCCTGTCATATGCTGAACTGGTCGCATTGTGGATTTTGCCTAAAACATGATTTTGGACAATGTTCATGGAACTCAGCTTAAAACGTACTTGCAGACTTGAAAACCCTTGCCTACCGTAGAGCGCGCCTGTCCTTCCAGTGCTGAACGAAAACCAATGATTTGGACCCTGTTTTCATGCGAAAAGGCTAAAAGAAATGTTTCACGTTTGTTACACTCAAACAGTGTCTCCTGTCATATGCTGAACTGGTCGCATTGTGGATTTTGCCTAAAACATGATTTTGGACAATGTTCATGGAACTCAGCTTAAAACGTACTTGCAGACTTGAAAACCCCTTGCCTATTGTAGGAGCGAGCGCGCCTGTCCTTCCAGTGCTGAACGAAAACCAATGATTTTGGGACCCTGTTTTCATGCGAAATGGCTAAAATAAATGTTTCACGTTTGTTACACTCAAACAGTGTCTCCTGTCATATGCTGAACTGGTCGCATTGTGGATTTTGCCTAAAACATGATTTTGGACAATGTTCATGGAACTCAGCTTAAAACGTACTTGCAGACTTGAAAACCCTTGCCTATTGTAGAGCGCGCCTGTCCTTCCAGTGCTGAACGAAACCAATGATTTTGGACCCTGTTTTCATGCGAAATGGCTAAAAGAAATGTTTCACGTTTGTTACACTCAAACAGTGTCTCCTGTCATATGCTGAACTGGTCGCATTGTGGATTTGGCCTAAAACATGATTTTGGACAATGTTCATGGAACTCAGCTTAAAACGTACTTGCAGACTTGAAAACCCTTGCCTACCGTAGAGCGCGCGTGTCCTTCCAGTGCTGAACGAAAACCAATGATTTTGGACCCTGTTTTCATGCGAAATGGCTAAAAGAAATGTTTCACGTTTGTTACACTCAAACAGTGTCTCCTGTCATATGCTGAACTGGTCGCATTGTGGATTTTGCCTAAAACATGATTTTGGACAATGTTCATGGAACTCAGCTTAAAACGTACTTGCAGACTTGAAAACCCATGCCTATTTGTTGAGCGCGCCTGTCCTTCCAGTGCTGAACGAAAACCAATGATTTTGGACCCTGTTTTTCATGCGAAATGGCAAAAATAAAATGTTTCACGTTTGTTACACTCAAACAGTGTCTCCTGTCATATGCTGAACTGGTCGCATTGTGGATTTTGCCTAAAACATGATTTTGGACAATGTTCATGGAACTCAGCTTAAAACGTACTTGCAGACTTGAAAACCCTTGCCTATTGTAGAGCGCGCCTGTCCTTCCAGTGCTGAACGAAAACCAATGATTTTGGACCCTGTTTTCATGCGAAAAGGCTAAAAGAAATGTTTTTCACGTTTGTTACACTCAAACAGTGTCTCCTGTCATATATGCTGAACTGGTCGCATTGTGGATTTTGGCCTAAAACATGATTTTGGACAATGTTCATGGAACTCAGCTTAAAACGTACTTGCAGACTTGAAAACCCTTGCCTACCGTAGAGCGCGCCTGTCCTTCCAGTGCTGAACGAAAACCAATGATTTTGGACCCTGTTTTCATGCGAAATGGCTAAAAGAAATGTTTCACGTTTTGTTACACTCAAACAGTGTCTCCTGTCATATGCTGAACTGGTCGCATTGTGGATTTTGCCTAAAACATGATTTTAGACAATGTTCATGGAACTCAGCTTAAAACGTACTTGCAGACTTGAAAACCCTTGCCTACCGTAGAGCGCGCCTGTCCTTCCAGTGCTGAAAGAAAACCAATGAATTTGGTCCCTGTTTTCATGCGAAATGGCTAAAAGAAATGTTTCACGTTTGTTACACTCAAACAGTGTCTCCTGTCATATGCTGAACTGGTCGCTTTGTGGATTTTGCCTAAAACATGATTTTGGACAATGTTCATGGAACTCAGCTTAAAACGTACTTGCAGACTTGAAAAACCCTTGCCTACCGTAGAGCGCGCCTGTCCTTCCAGTGCTGAACGAAAACCAATGATTTTGGACCCTGTTTTCATGCAAAATGGCTAAAATAAATGTTTCACGTTTGTTACACTCAAACAGTGTCTCCTGTCATATGCTGAACTGGTCGCATTGTGGATTTGGCCTAAAACATGATTTTGGACAATGTTCATGGAACTCAGCTTAAAACGTACTTGCAGACTTGAAAACCCTTGCCTACCGTAGAGCGCGCCTGTCCTTCCAGTGCTGAACGAAAACCAATGATTTTGGACCCTGTTTTCATGCGAAATGGCTAAAAGAAATGTTTCACGTTTGTTACACTCAAACAGTGTCTCCTGTCATATGCTGAACTGGTCGCATTGTGGATTTTGCCTAAAACATGATTTTGGACAATGTTCATGGAACTCAGCTTAAAACGTACTTGCAGACTTGAAAACCCTTGCCTACCGTAGAGAGCGCGCCTGTCCTTCCAGTGCTGAACGAAAACCAATGATTTTGGACCCTGTTTTCATGCAAAATGGCTAAAAGAAATGTTTCACGTTTGTTACACTCAAACAGTGTCTCCTGTCATATGCTGAACTGGTCGCATTGTGGATTTTGCCTAAAACATGATTTTGGACAATGTTCATGGAACTCAGCTTAAAACGTACTTGCAGACTTGAAAACCCATGCCTATTGTAGAGCGCGCCTGTCCTTCCAGTGCTGAATGAAAACCAATGATTTTGGACCCTGTTTTCATGCGAAATGGCTAAAATAAATGTTTCACGTTTGTTACACTCAAACAGTGTCTCCTGTCATATGCTGAACTGGTCGCATTGTGGATTTTGCCTAAAACATGATTTTTGGACAATGTTCATGGAACTCAGCTTAAAACGTACTTGCAGACTTGAAAACCCTTGCCTATTGTAGAGCGCGCCTGTCCTTCCAGTGCTGAACGAAAACCAATGATTTTGGACCCTGTTTTCATGCGAAAAGGCTAAAAGAAATGTTTCACGTTTGTTACACTCAAACAGTGTCTCCTGTCATATGCTGAACTGGTCGCATTGTGGATTTTGCCTAAAACATGATTTTGGACAATGTTCATGGAACTCAGCTTAAAACGTACTTGCAGACTTGAAAACCCTTGCCTACCGTAGAGCGCGCCTGTCCTTCCAGTGCTGAACGAAAACCAATGATTTTGGACCCTGTTTTCATGCGAAATGGCTAAAAGAAATGTTTCACGTTTGTTACACTCAAACAGTGTCTCCTGTCATATGCTGAACTGGTCGCATTGTGGATTTTGCCTAAAACATGATTTTGGACAATGTTCATGGAACTCAGCTTAAAACGTACTTGCAGACTTGAAAACCCTTGCCTACCGTAGAGCGCGCCTGTCCTTCCAGTGCTGAAAAAAAACAATGAATTTGGACCCTGTTTTCATGCGAAATGGCTAAAAGAAATGTTTCACGTTTGTTACACTCAAACAGTGTCTCCTGTCATATGCTGAACTGGTCGCATTGTGATTTTGCCTAAAACATGATTTTGGACAATGTTCATGGAACTCAGCTTAAAACGTACTTGCAGACTTGAAAACCCTTGCCTACCGTAGAGCGCGCCTGTCCTTCCAGTGCTGAACGAAAACCAATGATTTTTGGACCCTGTTTTCATGCAAAATGGCTAAAAGAAATGTTTCACGTTTGTTACACTCAAACAGTGTCTCCTGTCATATGCTGAACTGGTCGCATTGTGGATTTTGCCTAAAACATGATTTTGGACAATGTTCATGGAACTCAGCTTAAAACGTACTTGCAGACTTGAAAACCCTTGCCTACCGTAGAGCGCGCCTGTCCTTCCAGTGCTGAACGAAAACCAATGATTTTGGACCCTGTTTTCATGCGAAATGGCTAAAAAAGAAATGTTTCACGTTTGTTACACTCAAACAGTGTCTCCTGTCATATGCTGAACTGGTCGCATTGTGGATTTTGCCTAAAACATGATTTTGGACAATGTTCATGGAACTCAGCTTAAAACGTACTTGCAGACTTGAAAAACCCTTGCCTACCGTAGAGCGCGCCTGTCCTTCCAGTGCTGAAAGAAAACCAATGAATTTGGACCCTGTTTTCATGCGAAATGGCTAAAAGAAATGTTTCACGTTTGTTACACTCAAACAGTGTCTCCTGTCATATGCTGAACTGGTCGCATTGTGGATTTTGCCTAAAACATGATTTTGGACAATGTTCATGGAACTCAGCTTAAAACGTACTTGCAGACTTGAAAACCCTTGCCTACCGTAGAGCGCGCCTGTCCTTCCAGTGCTGAACGAAAACCAATGATTTTGGACCCTGTTTTCATGCAAAATGGCTAAAATAAATGTTTCACGTTTGTTACACTCAAACAGTGTCTCCTGTCATATGCTGAACTGGTCGCATTGTGGATTTGGCCTAAAACATGATTTTGGACAATGTTCATGGAACTCAGCTTAAAACGTACTTGCAGACTTGAAAACCCTTGCCTACCGTAGAGCGCGCCTGTCCTTCCAGTGCTGAACGAAAACCAATGATTTTGGACCCTGTTTTCATGCGAAATGGCTAAAATAAATGTTTCACGTTTGTTACACTCAAACAGTGTCTCCTGTCATATGCTGAACTGGTCGCATTGTGGATTTTGCCTAAAACATGATTTTGGACAATGTTCATGGAACTCAGCTTAAAACGTACTTGCAGACTTGAAAACCCTTGCCTATTGTAGAGCGCGCCTGTCCTTCCAGTGCTGAACGAAAACCAATGATTTTGGACCCTGTTTTCATGCGAAATGGCTAAAAAGAAATGTTTTCACGTTTGTTACACTCAAACAGTGTCTCCTGTCATATGCTGAACTGGTCGCATTGTGGATTTTGCCTAAAACATGATTTTGGACAATGTTCATGGAACTCAGCTTAAAAACGTACTTGCAGACTTGAAAACCCTTGCCTATTGTAGAGCGCGCCTGTCCTTCCAGTGCTGAACGAAAACCAATGATTTGGACCCTGTTTTCATGCGAAATGGCAAAAATAAATGTTTCACGTTTGTTACACTCAAACAGTGTCTCCTGTCATATGCTGAACTGGTCGCATTGTGGATTTTGCCTAAAACATGATTTTGGACAATGTTCATGGAACTCAGCTTAAAACGTACTTGCAGACTTGAAAACCCTTGCCTATTGTAGAGCGCGCCTGTCCTTCCAGTGCTGAACGAAAACCAATGATTTTGGACCCTGTTTTCATGCGAAAAGGCTAAAAGAAATGTTTCACGTTTGTTACACTCAAACAGTGTCTCCTGTCATATGCTGAACTGGTCGCATTGTGGATTTGGCCTAAAACATGATTTTGGACAATGTTCATGGAACTCAGCTTAAAACGTACTTGCAGACTTGAAAACCCTTGCCTATTGTAGAGCGCGCGCCTGTCCTTCCAGTGCTGAACGAAAACCAATGATTTTGGACCCTGTTTTCATGCGAAATGGCTAAAAGAAATGTTTCACGTTTGTTACACTCAAACAGTGTCTCCTGTCATATGCTGAACTGGTCGCATTGTGGATTTTGCCTAAAACATGATTTTGGACAATGTTCATGGAACTCAGCTTAAAACGTACTTGCAGACTTGAAACCCTTGCCTACCGTAGAGCGCGCCTGTCCTTCCAGTGCTGAAAGAAAACCAATGATTTTGGACCCTGTTTTCATGCGAAATGGCTAAAAGAAATGTTTCACGTTTGTTACACTCAAACAGTGTCTCCTGTCATATGCTGAACTGGTCGCATTGTGGATTTTGCCTAAAACACATGATTTTGGACAATGTTCATGGAACTCAGCTTTAAACGTACTTGCAGACTTGAAAACCCTTGCCTACCGTAGAGCGCGCCTGTCCTTCCAGTGCTGAACGAAAACCAATGATTTTGGACCCTGTTTTCATGCGAAATGGCTAAAATAAATGTTTCACGTTTGTTACACTCAAACAGTGTCTCCTGTCATATGCTGAACTGGTCGCATTGTGGATTTGGCCTAAAACATGATTTTGGACAATGTTCATGGAACTCAGCTTAAAACGTACTTGCAGACTTGAAAACCCTTGCCTACCGTAGAGCGCGCCTGTCCTTCCAGTGCTGAAACGAAAACCAATGATTTTGGACCCTGTTTTCATGCGAAATGGCTAAAATAAATGTTTCACGTTTGTTACACTCAAACAGTGTCTCCTGTCATATGCTGAACTGGTCGCATTGTGGATTTTGCCTAAAACATGATTTTGGACAATGTTCATGGAACTCAGCTTAAAACGTACTTGCAGACTTGAAAACCCTTGCCTATTGTAGAGCGCGCCTGTCCTTCCAGTGCTGAACGAAAACCAATGATTTTGGACCCTGTTTTCATGCGAAATGGCTAAAAGAAATGTTTCACGTTTGTTACACTCAAACAGTGTCTCCTGTCATATGCTGAACTGGTCGCATTGTGGATTTTGCCTAAAACATGATTTTGGACAATGTTCATGGAACTCAGCTTAAAACGTACTTGCAGACTTGAAAACCCTTGCCTACCGTAGAGAGCGCGCCTGTCCTTCCAGTGCTGAACGAAAACCAATGATTTTGGACCCTGTTTTCATGCGAAATGGCTAAAATAAATGTTTCACGTTTGTTTACACTCAAACAGTGTCTCCTGTCATATGCTGAACTGGTCGCATTGTGGATTTTGCCTAAAACATGATTTTGGACAATGTTCATGGAACTCAGCTTAAAACGTACTTGCAGACTTGAAAACCCTTGCCTATTGTAGAGCGCGCCTGTCCTTCCAGTGCTGAACGAAAACCAATGATTTTGGACCCTGTTTTCATGCGAAATGGCTAAAATAAATGTTTCACGTTTGTTACACTCAAACAGTGTCTCCTGTCATATGCTGAACTGGTCGCATTGTGGATTTGGCCTAAAACATGATTTTGGACAATGTTCATGGAACTCAGCTTAAAACGTACTTGCAGACTTGAAAACCCTTGCCTACCGTAGAGCGCGCCTGTCCTTCCAGTGCTGAACGAAAACCAATGATTTTGGACCCTGTTTTCATGCGAAATGGCTAAAAGAAATGTTTCACGTTTGTTACACTCAAACAGTGTCTCCTGTCATATGCTGAACTGGTCGCATTGTGGATTTTGCCTAAAACATGATTTTGGACAATGTTCATGGAACTCAGCTTAAAACGTACTTGCAGACTTGAAAACCCTTGCCTATTGTAGAGCGCGCCTGTCCTTCCAGTGCTGAACGAAACCAAATGATTTTGGACCCTGTTTTCATGCGAAATGGCTAAAAGAAATGTTTCACGTTTGTTACACTCAAACAGTGTCTCCTGTCATATGCTGAACTGGTCGCATTGTGGATTTTGCCTAAAACATGATTTTGGACAATGTTCATGGAACTCAGCTTAAAACGTACTTGCAGACTTGAAAACCCTTGCCTACCGTAGAGCGCGCCTGTCCTTCCAGTGCTGAACGAAAACCAATGATTTTGGACCCTGTTTTCATGCGAAATGGCTAAAATAAATGTTTCACGTTTGTTACACTCAAACAGTGTCTCCTGTCATATGCTGAACTGGTCGCATTGTGGATTTTGCCTAAAACATGATTTTGGACAATGTTCATGGAACTCAGCTTAAAACGTACTTGCAGACTTGAAAACCCTTGCCTACCGTAGAGCGCGCCTGTCCTTCCAGTGCTGAACGAAAACCAATGATTTTGGACCCTGTTTTCATGCGAAATGGCTAAAATAAATGTTTTACGTTTGTTACACTCAAACAGTGTCTCCTGTCATATGCTGAACTGGTCGCATTGTGGATTTTGCCTAAAACATGATTTTGGACAATGTTCATGGAACTCAGCTTAAAAACGTACTTGCAGACTTGAAAACCCTTTGCCTACCGTAGAGCGCGCCTGTCCTTCCAGTGCTGAACGAAAACCAATGATTTTGGACCCTGTTTTCATGCGAAATGGCTAAAATAAATGTTTCACGTTTGTTTACACTCAAACAGTGTCTCCTGTCATATGCTGAACTGGTCGCATTGTGGATTTGGCCTAAAACATGATTTTGGACAATGTTCATGGAACTCAGCTTAAAACGTACTTGCAGACTTGAAAACCCTTGCCTATTGTAGAGCGCGCCTGTCCTTCCAGTGCTGAACGAAAACCAATGATTTGGACCCTGTTTTCATGCGAAATGGCTAAAAGAAATGTTTCACGTTTGTTACACTCAAACAGTGTCTCCTGTCATATGCTGAACTGGTCGCATTGTGGATTTTGCCTAAAACATGATTTTGGACAATGTTCATGGAACTCAGCTTAAAACGTACTTGCAGACTTGAAAACCCTTGCCTATTGTAGAGCGCGCCTGTCCTTCCAGTGCTGAACGAAAACCAATGATTTTGGACCCTGTTTTCATGCGAAATGGCTAAAATAAATGTTTCACGTTTGTTACACTCAAACAGTGTCTCCTGTCATATGCTGAACTGGTCGCATTGTGGATTTTGCCTAAAACATGATTTTGGACAATGTTCATGGAACTCAGCTTAAAACGTACTTGCAGACTTGAAAACCCTTGCCTATTGTAGAGCGCGCCTGTCCTTCCAGTGCTGAACGAAAACCAATGATTTTGGACCCCTGTTTTCATGCGAAAATGGCTAAAATAAATGTTTCACGTTTGTTACACTCAAACAGTGTCTCCTGTCATATGCTGAACTGGTCGCATTGTGGATTTTGCCTAAAACATGATTTTGGACAATGTTCATGGAACTCAGCTTAAAACGTACTTGCAGACTTGAAAACCCTTGCCTACCGTAGAGCGCGCCTGTCCTTCCAGTGCTGAACGAAAACCAATGATTTTGGACCCTGTTTTCATGCAAAATGGCTAAAGAAATGTTTTCACGTTTGTTACACTCAAACAGTGTCTCCTGTCATATGCTGAACTGGTCGCATTGTGGATTTTGCCTAAAACATGATTTTGGACAATGTTCATGGAACTCAGCTTAAAACGTACTTGCAGACTTGAAAACCCTTGCCTATTGTAGAGCGCGCCTGTCCTTCCAGTGCTGAACGAAAACCAATGATTTTGGACCCTGTTTTCATGCGAAATGGCTAAAAGAAATGTTTCACGTTTGTTACACTCAAACAGTGTCTCCTGTCATATGCTGAACTGGTCGCATTGTGGATTTTGCCTAAAACATGATTTTGGACAATGTTCATGGAACTCAGCTTAAAACGTACTTGCAGACTTGAAAACCCTTGCCTACCGTAGAGCGCGCCTGTCCTTCCAGTGCTGAAAAAAAAACCAATGAATTTGGACCCTGTTTTCATGCGAAATGGCTAAAAAGAAATGTTTCACGTTTGTTACACTCAAACAGTGTCTCCTGTCATATGCTGAACTGGTCGCATTGTGGATTTTGCCTAAAACATGATTTTGGACAATGTTCATGGAACTCAGCTTAAAACGTACTTGCAGACTTGAAAACCCTTGCCTACCGTAGAGCGCGCCTGTCCTTCCAGTGCTGAACGAAAACCAATGATTTTGGACCCTGTTTTCATGCGAAATGGCTAAAATAAATGTTTCACGTTTGTTACACTCAAACAGTGTCTCCTGTCATATGCTGAACTGGTCGCATTGTGGATTTGGCCTAAAACATGATTTTGGACAATGTTCATGGAACTCAGCTTAAAACGTACTTGCAGACTTGAAAACCCTTGCCTATTGTAGAGCGCGCGCTGTGTCCTTCCAGTGCTGAACGAAAACCAATGATTTTGGACCCTGTTTTCATGCGAAATGGCTAAAATAAATGTTTCACGTTTGTTACACTCAAACAGTGTCTCCTGTCATATGCTGAACTGGTCGCATTGTGGATTTTGCCTAAAACATGATTTTGGACAATGTTCATGGAACTCAGCTTAAAACGTACTTGCAGACTTGAAAACCCTTGCCTATTGTAGAGCGCGCCTGTCCTTCCAGTGCTGAACGAAAACCAATGATTTTGGACCCTGTTTTCATGCGAAATGGCTAAAAGAAATGTTTCACGTTTGTTACACTCAAACAGTGTCTCCTGTCATATGCTGAACTGGTCGCATTGTGGATTTTGCCTAAAACATGATTTTGGACAATGTTCATGGAACTCAGCTTAAAACGTACTTGCAGACTTGAAAACCCTTGCCTACCGTAGAGCGCGCCTGTCCTTCCAGTGCTGAAAAAAACCCCAATGATTTTGGACCCTGTTTTCATGCGAAATGGCTAAAATAAATGTTTCACGTTTGTTACACTCAAACAGTGTCTCCTGTCATATGCTGAACTGGTCGCATTGTGGATTTTGCCTAAAACATGATTTTGGACAATGTTCATGGAACTCAGCTTAAAACGTACTTGCAGACTTGAAAACCCTTGCCTATTGTAGAGCGCGCCTGTCCTTCCAGTGCTGAAACGAAAACCAATGATTTTGGACCCTGTTTTCATGCGAAATGGCTAAAATAAATGTTTCACGTTTGTTACACTCAAACAGTGTCTCCTGTCATATGCTGAACTGGTCGCATTGTGGATTTTGCCTAAAACATGATTTTGGACAATGTTCATGGAACTCAGCTTAAAACGTACTTGCAGACTTGAAAACCCTTGCCTACCGTGTAGAGCGCGCCTGTCCTTCCAGTGCTGAACGAAAACCAATGATTTTGGACCCTGTTTTCATGCGAAATGGCTAAAAGAAATGTTTTTCACGTTTGTTACACTCAAACAGTGTCTCCTGTCATATGCTGAAACTGGTCGCATTGTGGATTTTGCCTAAAACATGATTTTGGACAATGTTCATGGAACTCAGCTTAAAACGTACTTGCAGACTTGAAAACCCTTGCCTACCGTAGAGCGCGCCTGTCCTTCCAGTGCTGAACGAAAACCAATGATTTTGGACCCTGTTTTCATGCGAAAATGGCTAAAAGAAATGTTTCACGTTTGTTACACTCAAACAGTGTCTCCTGTCATATGCTGAACTGGTCGCATTGTGGATTTTGCCTAAAACATGATTTTGGACAATGTTCATGGAACTCAGCTTAAAACGTACTTGCAGACTTGAAAACCCTTGCCTACCGTAGAGCGCGCCTGTCCTTCCAGTGCTGAACGAAAACCAATGAATTTGGACCCTGTTTTCATGCGAAATGGCTAAAAGAAATGTTTCACGTTGTTACACTCAAACAGTGTCTCCTGTCATATGCTGAACTGGTCGCATTGTGGATTTTGCCTAAAACATGATTTTGGACAATGTTCATGGAACTCAGCTTAAAACGTACTTGCAGACTTGAAAACCCTTGCCTACCGTAGAGCGCGCCTGTCCTTCCAGTGCTGAACGAAAACCAATGATTTTGGACCCTGTTTTCATGCGAAATGGCTAAAAAGAAATGTTTCACGTTTGTTACACTCAAACAGTGTCTCCTGTCATATGCTGAACTGGTCGCATTGTGGATTTTGCCTAAAACATGATTTTGGACAATGTTCATTCATGGAACTCAGCTTAAAACGTACTTGCAGACTTGAAAACCCTTGCCTATTGTAGAGCGCGCCTGTCCTTCCAGTGCTGAACGAAAACCAATGATTTTGGACCCTGTTTTCATGCGAAATGGCTAAAATAAATGTTTCACGTTTGTTACACTCAAACAGTGTCTCCTGTCATATGCTGAACTGGTCGCATTGTGGATTTTGCCTAAAACATGATTTTGGACAATGTTCATGGAACTCAGCTTAAAACGTACTTGCAGACTTGAAAACCCTTGCCTATTGTAGAGCGCGCCTGTCCTTCCAGTGCTGAACGAAAACCAATGATTTTGGACCCTGTTTTCATGCGAAATGGCTAAAAGAAATGTTTCACGTTTGTTACACTCAAACAGTGTCTCCTGTCATATGCTGAACTGGTCGCATTGTGGATTTTGCCTAAAACATGATTTTGGACAATGTTCATGGAACTCAGCTTAAAACGTACTTGCAGACTTGAAAACCCTTGCCTACCGTAGAGCGCGCCTGTCCTTCCAGTGCTGAACGAAAACCAATGATTTTGGACCCTGTTTTCATGCGAAATGGCTAAAAGAAATGTTTCACGTTTGTTACACTCAAACAGTGTCTCCTGTCATATGCTGAACTGGTCGCATTGTGGATTTTGCCTAAAACATGATTTTGGACAATGTTCATGGAACTCAGCTTAAAACGTACTTGCAGACTTGAAAACCCTTGCCTACCGTAGAGCGCGCCTGTCCTTCCAGTGCTGAACGAAAACCAATGATTTTTGGACCCTGTTTTCATGCGAAATGGCTAAAAGAAATGTTTTCACGTTTGTTACACTCAAACAGTGTCTCCTGTCATATGCTGAACTGGTCGCATTGTGGATTTTGCCTAAAACATGATTTTGGACAATGTTCATGGAACTCAGCTTAAAACGTACTTGCAGACTTGAAAACCCTTGCCTACCGTAGAGCGCGCCTGTCCTTCCAGTGCTGAACGAAAACCAATGATTTTGGACCCTGTTTTCATGCGAAATGGCTAAAATAAATGTTTCACGTTTGTTACACTCAAACAGTGTCTCCTGTCATATGCTGAACTGGTCGCATTGTGGATTTTGCCTAAAACTGATTTTGGACAATGTTCATGGAACTCAGCTTAAAACGTACTTGCAGACTTGAAAACCCTTGCCTATTGTAGAGCGCGCCTGTCCTTCCAGTGCTGAACGAAAACCAATGATTTTGGACCCTGTTTTCATGCGAAATGGCTAAAAGAAATGTTTCACGTTTGTTACACTCAAACAGTGTCTCCTGTCATATGCTGAACTGGTCGCATTGTGGATTTTGCCTAAAACATGATTTGGACAATGTTCATGGAACTCAGCTTAAAACGTACTTGCAGACTTGAAAACCCTTGCCTATTGTAGAGCGCGCCTGTCCTTCCAGTGCTGAAAGAAAACCAATGATTTTGGACCCTGTTTTCATGCGAAATGGCTAAAAGAAATGTTTCACGTTTGTTACACTCAAACAGTGTCTCCTGTCATATGCTGAACTGGTCGCATTGTGGATTTTGCCTAAAACATGATTTTGGACAATGTTCATGGAACTCAGCTTAAAACGTACTTGCAGACTTGAAAACCCTTGCCTACCGTAGAGCGCGCCTGTCCTTCCAGTGCTGAAAGAAAACCAATGAATTTGGTCCCTGTTTTCATGCGAAATGGCTAAAAGAAATGTTTCACGTTTGTTACACTCAAACAGTGTCTCCTGTCATATGCTGAACTGGTCGCTTTTGTGGATTTTTGCCTAAAACATGATTTTGGACAATGTTCATGGAACTCAGCTTAAAACGTACTTGCAGACTTGAAAACCCTTGCCTATTGTAGAGCGCGCCTGTCCTTCCAGTGCTGAACGAAAACCAATGATATTGGACCCTGTTTTCATGCGAAAAGGCTAAAAGAAATGTTTCACGTTTGTTACACTCAAACAGTGTCTCCTGTCATATGCTGAACTGGTCGCATTGTGGATTTTGCCTAAAACATGATTTTGGACAATGTTCATGGAACTCAGCTTAAAACGTACTTGCAGACTTGAAAACCCTTGCCTACCGTAGAGCGCGCCTGTCCTTCCAGTGCTGAAAGAAAACCAATGAATTTGGTCCCTGTTTTCATGCGAAATGGCTAAAAGAAATGTTTCACGTTTGTTACACTCAAACAGTGTCTCCTGTCATATGCTGAACTGGTCGCTTTGTGGATTTTGCCTAAAACATCATTTTGGACAATGTTCATGGAACTCAGCTTAAAACGTACTTGCAGACTTGAAAACCCTTGCCTACCGTAGAGCGCGCCTGTCCTTCCAGTGCTGAACGAAAACCAATGATTTTTGGACCCTGTTTTTTCATGCGAAATGGCTAAAATAAATGTTTCACGTTTGTTACACTCAAACAGTGTCTCCTGTCATATGCTGAACTGGTCGCATTGTGGATTTGGCCTAAAACATGATTTTGGACAATATTCATGGAACTCAGCTTAAAACGTACTTGCAGACTTGAAAACCCTTGCCTATTGTAGAGCGCGCCTGTCCTTCCAGTGCTGAACGAAAACCAATGATATTGGACCCTGTTTTCATGCGAAAAGGCTAAAATAAATGTTTCACGTTTGTTACACTCAAACAGTGTCTCCTGTCATATGCTGAACTGGTCGCATTGTGGATTTTGCCTAAAAACATGATTTTGGACAATGTTCATGGAACTCAGCTTAAAACAACTACTTGCAGACTTGAAAACCCTTGCCTACCGTAGAGCGCGCCTGTCCTTCCAGTGCTGAACGAAAACCAATGATTTTGGACCCTGTTTTCATGCGAAATGGCTAAAATAAATGTTTCACGTTTGTTACACTCAAACAGTGTCTCCTGTCATATGCTGAACTGGTCGCATTGTGGATTTGGCCTAAAACATGATTTTGGACAATGTTCATGGAACTCAGCTTAAAACGTACTTGCAGACTTGAAAACCCATGCCTATTGTAGAGCGCGCCTGTCCTTCCAGTGCTGAATGAAAACCAATGATTTTGGACCCTGTTTTCATGCTAAATGGCTAAAATAAATGTTTCACGTTTGTTACACTCAAACAGTGTCTCCTGTCATATGCTGAACTGGTCGCATTGTGGATTTTGCCTAAAACATGATTTTGGACAATGTTCATGGAACTCAGCTTAAAACGTACTTGCAGACTTGAAAACCCTTGCCTATTGTCAAAGTCGCGTCAATTCAAATCTGGTATCAGGAACAAAAGAGGTCAACACGACTTCTAAAGTATACTAATTATTTTAATTAATGCAAAACCTTCAATGGTAAATATGATGTTTCGTATATACGGGCTCTCTGATATGCCTCGCAGGACACTCCAGAGAACTAACACATTGCTCCAGAAACAATACCCAAATACTAGACAGAGGAAGTTTCCCACTTCTCTGCTGGCCAATTAGAGTAAAGACTTGAGCGTGGTTTAAACTATCTCAGCCAATCCGTTGATTCAGGGGGTTGGTCTCATCTCTTCGGCGCCATTTGTTACACACATAATCCAGGCACAAGATTATCATAACAACCTATCATAGTGAGAAGAGCCAGCTCCCTTAGACATCATTCCCATGTCAAAGGAAGACTCATAAATCACAATGAACTATTATAGTCTAGCATTTGAAGACACAATCCTTATCTTCTCTTCACATCAATCACAGCCTGCCAGGTGTCACAGCCTACATTAGCCCAGTCAAGACTGCATTCTTTCTAAATTAGTCATCCCATCAGTTTAGGAGAATAATAAATCCCCAATAGTCCCCCTTTTCACACCTCATAAGGTGTGATTCAAAAAATAAGAAAACACAGATTGTCATTCATTATAATACAATACAAACAAAAAATCACACTTTTATTAATAGGCCATAATGTTACTAAAAATGCAAACCCTCAGTTCATCTACACCCCACTTGCAAATTGTTACCAGTCACCAAGGAACTTCAAACCATCACATAAGAAAAGACAAACATTCACATGGTTAACTTGATTAATAAAGCATAAAACACAGGATTAATAGAACACAAAACATAAGACTATTAAAACATAAAACACAAACAGAGAAGTATATTTTGGCCCTCTTTAGACACCCTCTAGTGTCACTCCACCAAGCCTGGTAGGTCATATCCTCCATTCCTAGGTTGGAGTCCAGGATTGGGCCTTATCTCACCATCTGTGGGAAATCACCTTCTCCATCTCCTTTCTCACCAAACCTCGGACACAGGAAATAAGACAACATCCACAAAGAACAAGTATACCCATAGAAGCTATAACTTCACCCAGAATAGTTACAACAATAGTTTTCCATTTATCAAACATGTTATCAAACCAACCGTTTATGGAGCTATCAATATCAGATCTCTCAGCCAGTTTGTTTGTCAGTGTAGTTACTCCCATGAAGCTCTTTTGTCACTGACCCGTCCGGTGCTATATTGTTTGAGGATGAAAATACAGCACATAGATCCAAACAGAACACAAACTCCGCCCCTCTCAGCCAAAAGCATATCTAAAGCTATTCTATTCTGCTTTGTTATTAAGATAGTTGCCGCTGTCTGCTCATCTAATCCCTTTATTGCATCACAAGTGTGGTTTATAAATCTTTGCTGGTTATAGTAAATATCATTTATCCAATCTACGTTTTTATTAATTGTTGACCACCAAAAAATACTTGATTCAAACTCAACTGCGATCTGATTCCTAGCTTTGAATTGTTCTGAAACCTCTCGAGGTACTCCTATCTCATCAAAGGATCCTTTCATCAAAGGATCCCAGGAGGAGGTCCTACTTTCTATTTGACAACTCACCAGTCTCTGACACATTTGATTGTTTACATATGTAGTTGAGTTCACAATCAGTTATCACCACACAACCATCAGATGTCAGCACAGGCCTGGTTTTGGGTCCTACAATCCTCTGTCTGCAACAAAGAGGAGAGATTAGTCATGTTCTCTTTCAGTTGTGATATTCTCTGTGTAGGAGCAGAGCTAAGATGCCCTACTCTGTATCCTATCTTACTAGTCCTAGAAAAACAATTAGAATCCCCTGAGACTTCAAAACGTAGGCAACCTAGGTCGGAATGACTTTGTTATCGGGGGGACACAGATAGTTCAAGTTACTACAAGACTCTTTCACCAGTCTTTCAACAGTCCTCTTTAGACATAGTTCTTGCCGTATACTAAATCCATTCCAACCACCGGTCAAGATTCCTACACCCTGTCTCCACCTGTCCCCAAATTGTGTATGGAGATTTACATATCCCCCACGCTCTCGATATGAGCAACTACATAGTCCCAGGATGTACACGGCGACACACATACAGTGATGTCCTCCCCTAAAGTCCCTAATCTTCCTCTTTCCCTACGTCTAGCTGTCTCCTATGCCTTCATAGACTGTGCTCAGGTATTATTTTATCAACTTGTTTTAGGTTAACTACTACTTTTGGCTGATCAGAAGGGTTTGAGTGTGTTAGGAATATGGCCCCCACAATCAGACAGCTACCTACCGTCAGGAAACCTGTGAATCCCCACCCTTGCCCTGAGAACATGTCAGATGCCAGAGGCCAACCCATTACTTCACCTTCTACCAAACTCACACAGGGATGATCAGACAGGGTAAGGGAATCTTCGTTAAGGAGCCAACCCCCGAGCCCTAATGGTGATCGGATCTTTCTCCTAACTCTGTGTTTGTTCATCAGGTGTAACTGGGTTTACCTTTTTGCAGTGTGTGACATGCACCCAGATTGATCTAATAGGACTTGATAGGGCCCTTCCCAACAGGCCTGCTTCCAGTTTTTTTCTTCTTTTAGGGACTGGATCCACACCCAGTCTCCTGGTGTGATAGAGTGGGTCACCTTCTCCTTTAGTTCACCTGTGGGGCACAAAACCTCTGACATACGGGTGTGGTTAATAAACTATCTTCACACATACATGCTCAGTTCTCAATTTCTATTGTTGTTTTTTTCTTTTTAAGTATTTTTATTTAATTCTATCAATATTATTTAATCCTATCACTCCCCCTTTTTGACACATGATTTGCCCATGTGTCAATATTACCACCTTTCTAAACCATTTCTTATGTAATTTATCATCCTATTGCCATGCCTTTCATTTTTTTAGATTATCTTTTGCTCCTTTATTGCTCCTCCCACTTCCTTTGTCTTTTATGGAAGCTAAATTCAACTTTCATCCAGTTCAGAATCAATTAGTAATCCAATCAATCAATCTCTTATCTTATAAAAACACTTATGTTTAGTTCAAAACTCTGTTCTACCCAGGCTCTCCCGGGGCTTGACCTGAAGACTAATTGTTGGACATGACAAGTCTATTTTTTAAGTCACCTAAGTCTTCTGTCTAGCAACAAAGAATAAAAATCTTTATGTTCATGATTAACCCAGTTATATCTAATAGCCCACCAAAAAACCTCATCATCTTTAAATCACTACCAATGTCATATCCCTCGTTACTCTCTACCATTTGGATAACATCCCTGATGTATGTATGCCTCCTTAGAGTTCCAAATTACTTTACCATGGGCTACCATTGCCTTCCCATAGATAAGATCACTTAATTTACCCGTATGCAGTACATAATGGAGTATGCAAACTTTACAGCACTTTATCATTACCAATAAGCTCATCATTTGTTTTTTGTTTTAACGGTTTTGGCACTTCAAATATAGCAGTTTTCCTGGATGAGTTTAACATTCGCCCCTCCTGTGTTATAGTGTGTCCTAGGTAAATGACCTCGCTCTACCAAAGTTGAAGTTTCTTTTTGCTCACTTTGTGTCCCTGTTCTGCCAGGAAGGTTAACAATTGGATTGTATCCCTCTTACATCCCTCCTGAGTGGGATTAGCCAATAGAATATCATCTACATAAACTAACATTTGCTTCCTTCCCTAGGTTCAAACTTTCCCACATTTTTAGTTATAGCCTGGGCTAAGATTGTAAGACTTTCCGAGTAGCCTTGAGGCATCCTAACCTAAGTCCATTTCCTTCCCTGAAAAGTAAAGCCAAACCACCCCTGACTATCCGGATGATCTTGGATACTAAAGAAAGCATTAGCTAAATCTATCACTGTAAAATAGGAGTTCTCTGGTTTCAATTGGTTCAGCAATGTATTTCAGCAATGATATTTCTATTAACCCCCTGCAAGTCCATGACCATCCTCCAGTCGGCGCTAGGTGCCTCCTTTCTAACAGGAAATAATGGAGAGTTGCATTGTACCACATCTCCAGGAATTATCACCTCTCCCTTAAGTAAATGCTCAAATGTAGGTGTTATCCCTTTTATTGCTTCTGGTTTCATAGTATATTGCTTTTGGTATGGTCTATTATCGGATCGAGGAATCACTTGTACTGGAGCTACCCCCTTTATTAGTCCTACATCTGTTGTCCTTGTGACCATAATTTGAACAGAATTGCTGCTAACTCACCCTCCTGTTCCTGAGTTAAGAAAATCTCTTCCTGTCATCCGTTAAAACTTATCTCCAGATGGACACTGGGCTGGGTTTTTGCTCTCCCATTCAACTTTCTTCTATATCTCCCAGTGGAGTGGCCATACTGATCCCATTTGGTGTATTCTGCCAGTCAGTAATGTTCTTTCCTTGTTTTATATATTTACCTAGTGATAAACATTCCTCTGAATGTTCTTTCACTAGGACAACATGGGGGCTCCACCTTTCTCTGTACAGCCTCTGGCTCTGTGAACCCATTTTAACCCAATTTGAAAAAACAACAATCACAAATAGCCAGGCCTCACTCAATTTGATAGCTCACTTTTATGACCTAAATACCGCCTAACTGAGATGAGCTAATCTCTTACTCCTAGTTATAATCTAAAGATGGTAGTACACACAAAACATGATAGATATTCCCAGTCTTAACCCATCAATAATTGTTTGTATCATTCTAATTCCTCCTAACTAATCCATTAAACCACTCAAAATTCCTCGAGTATACAATGATTATTTAATTGATTACCCTAACTCTGCTACATGTGATCTCATCTGAAATGATCCATTTATCAATTATTTATTCAACCCCCTAGGAAAACCTGTCTTCCCTTCTATTGTTCCTGTCCTCCCTGTAAATGTCATATTTGAGTTTTTATCCAATACAATCACGGTTACATCAAATGTTCCCTCATTTAATGGTATTTTCTTCCTAATATAACTTCCCTAAATGAGATTAAATCCCCTGTCTTCCTCTACTATCCTTATATCATTACTGGATCAATGATAATAACCGTAACAACTATCAATAACAATTGTAATAACTAATTCACATTAAATTGTGTCTTTTTTCTGATTATGCTACAATTGTAGCCTATTTTATCACCCCAGTCCAAAATATAAGTTTATGTAACAAATCCATAACCCACTACAGGCTGGCGCCATTCCCCAGCACAACAGCCAATGCATACTTTCATCCTAACCAAAATAAATTATAGTTTCAAAATGGTCCATTTATCTTGTATTTCCCCGCTAACCCATTTCAGTTCGCTATTCAATGTATTTAACTGTTCTCTCTGATTATGCCCTAATTAATAAAACAAATACCTCCTATCGTTGGTCAGCATACGCTTAATGACATTCTTATCATCTGAACTATACTGTCTCTCACCCTCCCCTTGCTCCTTCGGGGAGAGCGCATGGTAACCTTATTACATATTTTCATAGACTTTTCTAGAATAGTTCTATTTAAGCTATCTAATTCAATCTTTCACATTTCTCAATCCACATAGTAATTTAGGTATATAGCCCCATTGCGAAAGCTTTGTCTACTGTCCCTACCTGTGTTCGAACCAGGGACAACGCCAGTCACTTCACACCATCTGCGATGCTCTCAAAGTAACTACTTCCAGTTCATAGAGCAAGTGACGTCACCAAATGAAAATCGCAGTAGCTTTCACCTCAGCAAAAAAACTATCTCTCTCTTTGATTCCCTATTGTATAATTTAGTTTTTCTATTTACCCCCTAAACACGCTCGCTACAAATACTCCATTCAACATTACCAAACCAAATACTCCATCGTACCCATTCAATCAACACATCAGCCGTGGAATTTACACTCATAAATGCAGATTGTTACTCCATGCCTTGAAATGATAAATATATTTCCACTAATAGTACCATTAATGATCTCATCTTACCCTCTGACACAAAATGAAGTTCCCTCACTGTACTATATTAGCTCTACCATGATAATTAGTTCGATTTAACCCTCTATTTGCTTTGTACTATATTATACATTACGTCTAAAACAACATTACTTATGGTCAGTTTATTCCGCCATCATATTATCCAACAACGCCACAATCTTAAACTCATATGGGGCGGCTGGCAGTTTAGTGACCAATAGCGCCGCGCCAACAACCGAGAGGTCGCCGGTTACAATCCCCGAGCCGACCAGGCGAAAAATCTGCCGATGTGCCCTTGAGCAAGGCACTCAACCCCAATTGTTCCCATAAATCGCTCTAGTCAAGAGCGTCTGCCAAATTACCAAAAACGCACATGTAAATATTCTCTACTCTCTCACCCAACGCACGTCTACGCTCGGTGAGCAAGTTTAGAACACCTCTCGTCAGAAACCCACATGCGTTCCCAGCCATCTCCCAGTCTTTTCATGGCTCCAAAACCACACTTTCGCTCTCTCCAGCCCCTCCCCTCGCAACTCTACCTTTTTGAGGAGCTGTGAGGAGCTGCTTCTCGTCCCAGCGCGCCTCCAATATTCCGCCGTTACTCAAAGTACTCCAGTCTATTTATTTAAATCAAATAATTCCCACCTAATTAGTTAAAGTTGGTGCACGTTTATAAACCGAATTATTTTCGCTCTAATTGTTTTAACCAGTATTTTGCACGGTCAAACATCAAACGTTAAATCAAATAATAAACCAAATAGCCCAAAACCAAGCACCTAAAACCAGTATTATTCTACGTCAAACATCAAACCTCAAATCAAATACTAAACCGAATTGTTTCGACACAACTATTCAAAAGCAGTATTATGCTTTTTCAAACACCAAACGTTATATTTCAAATATATCAGTTCAAACGTTTTAATTCAGTCACACAATTCATCACTTTAGCTTTATGTTCCCAATTTGTTTTTTAACGGGTATATGGTTTAAAGCAACCACAAATCCAACAGTTATTCCCAAATTATACCGTTTGGACAGCCACAGACGTCTTAATATACAGGTTTATTATTTTTTAATAACACCTATTCACTATTTTATTTCGTCTGTGATCATTCGCGCACTCATGCATACAACAACACCCAGTGTCCCCCTGACTCTATCCGTATCTAGCATTTTGATACGTGTCAGTAGCGTAACACTATCTAAAATTTAAGTGGCCATTGTGATCCTAGCCATATCTTCAGTGGATATGTGCCACAACGTTACACTTTAATCAATTAATCCCTGTATCTCACGGTTCCACCATTTGTGGTCCAGAGACTTCAGTATTTTCCTCAGAACCTAGCCATATCTCTTCTGGATATGTGTCTCAGAAACAATACTCAACTAAAATTTTGGCGCTCCTCTGCCCTTAGCCAATAATTCCCTGTATCTCCAGTTCTCACCCCTGGTGATCCTAGCCTGGAGACTTCAGTATTTTCTCAGAACCTAGCCATATCTCTTCTGGATATGTGTCAGAGAAACAATACTCAACTAAAATTTTGGCGCTCCTCTAATCCTAGCCATATCTCGATGGATATGTGTCAGCAGTCAACGCCCTTAGCCAATAATTCCCTGTATCTCACAGTTCTCACCCCTGGTGATCCTAGCCTGGAGACTTCAGTATTTTCTCAGAACCTAGCCATATCTCTTCTGGATATGTGTCAAAGAAACAATACTCAACTAAAATTTTGGCGCTCCTCTAATCCTAGCCATATCTCGATGGATATGTGTCAGCAGTCAACGCCCTTAGCCAATAATTCCCTGTATCTTCGAACCTAGCCGTACCCTCGCAGTTACGGACCTTGCCGATAGATGTCAGTATTTTCTCCGAACCTAGCCGTACCCTCGTAGTTACGGACCTTGCCGGTAGAACAAATACTCTATGGTACCATGGTTTAACATCACATTCACCACAGGTTTGCATGTCACAATATTGTGCTTGTCTACTCATAATAGTTTAATAATTTAGTTCACTTACATCAGACAGGTGTTTCACAAAATTAATTTCGATAAAGCCAATTTGCAGATCTTTGGTTATTTAACAACAGGTATCTGCTTACCTTTTTAGAAGCCCGGGCAGTTTGTGAAACACACGGTTCGATTAAAGAGTTGACCAAATGGGCCGGACATTTACCAAGCGAAGTCCCTTCTACCAGACCGCGTCGGGGTCACCAATTGTCAAAGTCGCGTCAATTCAAATCTGGTATCAGGAACAAAAGAGGTCAACACGACTTCTAAAGTATACTAATTATTTTAATTAATGCAAAACCTTCAATGGTAAATATGATATTTCGTATATACGGACTCTCTGATATGCCTCGCAGGACACTCCAGAGAACTAACACATTGCTCCAGAAACAATACCCAAATACTAGACAGAGGAAGTTTCCCACTTCTCTGCTGGCCAATTAGAGTAAAGACTTGAGCGTGGTTTAAACTATCTCAGCCAATCCGTTGATTCAGGGGGTTGGTCTCATCTCTTCGGCGCCATTTGTTACACACATAATCCAGGCACAAGATTATCATAACAACCTATCATAGTGAGAAGAGCCAGCTCCCTTAGACATCATTCCCATGTCAAAGGAAGACTCATAAATCACAATGAACTATTATAGTCTAGCATTTGAAGACACAATCCTTATCTTCTCTTCACATCAATCACAGCCTGCCAGGTGTCACAGCCTACATTAGCCCAGTCAAGACTGCATTCTTTCTAAATTAGTCATCCCATCAGTTTAGGAGAATAATAAATCCCCAATACTATTGTAGAGCGCGCCTGTCCTTCCAGTGCTGAACGAAAACCAATGATTTTGGACCCTGTTTTCATGCGAAAAGGCTAAAAGAAATGTTTCACGTTTGTTACACTCAAACAGTGTCTCCTGTCATATGCTGAACGGGTCGCATTGTGGATTTGGCCTAAAACATGATTTTGGACAATGTTCATGGAACTCAGCTTAAAACGTACTTGCAGACTTGAAAACCCTTGCCTACCGTAGAGCGCGCGTGTCCTTCCAGTGCTGAACGAAAACCAATGTTTTTGGACCCTGTTTTCATGCGAAAAGGCTAAAAGAAATTTTTCACGTTTGTTACACTCAAACAGTGTCTCCTGTCATATGCGGAACTGGTCGCATTGTGGATTTGGCCTAAAACATGATTTTGGACAATGTTCATGGAACTCAGCTTAAAACGTACTTGCAGACTTGAAAACCCATGCCTATTGTAGAGCGCGCCTGTCCTTCCAGTGCTGAATGAAAACCAATGATTTTGGACCCTGTTTTCATGCTAAATGGCTAAAATAAATGTTTCACGTTTGTTACACTCAAACAGTGTCTCCTGTCATATGCTGAACTGGTCGCATTGTGGATTTTGCCTAAAACATGATTTTGGACAATGTTCATGGAACTCAGCTTAAAACGTACTTGCAGACTTGAAAACCCTTGCCTATTGTAGAGCGCGCCTGTCCTTCCAGTGCTGAACGAAAACCAATGATTTTGGACCCTGTTTTCATGCGAAAAGGCTAAAAGAAATGTTTCACGTTTGTTACACTCAAACAGTGTCTCCTGTCATATGCTGAACTGGTCGCATTGTGGATTTGGCCTAAAACATGATTTTGGACAATGTTCATGGAACTCAGCTTAAAACGTACTTGCAGACTTGAAAACCCTTGCCTACCGTAGAGCTCGCGTGTCCTTCCAGTGCTGAACGAAAACCAATGATTTTGGACCCTGTTTTCATGCGAAATGGCTAAAATAAATGTTTCACGTTTGTTACAGTCAAACAGTGTCTCCTGTCATATGCTGAACTGGTCGCATTGTGGATTTGGCCTAAAACATGATTTTGGACAATGTTCATGGAACTCAGCTTAAAATGTACTTGCAGACTTGAAAACCCTTGCCTATTGTAGAGCGCGCCTGTCCTTCCAGTGCTGAACGAAAACCAATGATTTTGGACCCTGTTTTCATGCGAAATGGCTAAAAGAAATGTTTCACGTTTGTTACACTCAAACAGTGTCTCCTGTCATATGCTGAACTGGTCGCATTGTGGATTTTGCCTAAAACATGATTTTGGACAATGTTCATGGAACTCAGCTTAAAACGTACTTGCAGACTTGAAAACCCATGCCTATTTGTTGAGCGCGCCTGTCCTTCCAGTGCTGAATGAAAACCAATGATTTTGGACCCTGTTTTCATGCTAAATGGCTAAAATAAATGTTTCACGTTTGTTACACTCAAACAGTGTCTCCTGTCATATGCTGAACTGGTCGCATTGTGGATTTGGCCTAAAACATGATTTTGGACAATGTTCATGGAACTCAGCTTAAAACGTACTTGCAGACTTGAAAACCCTTGCCTACCGTAGAGCGCGCGTGTCCCTTCCAGTGCTGAACGAAAACCAATGATTTTGGACCCTGTTTTCATGCGAAAAGGCTAAAAGAAATTTTTCACGTTTGTTTACACTCAAACAGTGTCTCCTGTCATATGCTGAACTGGTCGCATTGTGGATTTTGCCTAAAACATGATTTTGGACAATGTTCATGGAACTCAGCTTAAAACGTACTTGCAGACTTGAAAACCCTTGCCTACCGTAGAGCGCGCCTGTCCTTCCAGTGCTGAATGAAACCAATGATTTTGGACCCTGTTTTCATGCTAAATGGCTAAAATAAATGTTTCACGTTTGTTACACTCAAACAGTGTCTCCTGTCATATGCTGAACTGGTCGCATTGTGGATTTTGCCTAAAACATGATTTTGGACAATGTTCATGGAACTCAGCTTAAAACGTACTTGCAGACTTGAAACCCTTGCCTATTGTAGAGCGCGCCTGTCCTTCCAGTGCTGAACGAAAACCAATGATTTTTGGACCCTGTTTTCATGCGAAAAGGCTAAAAGAAATGTTTCACGTTTGTTACACTCAAACAGTGTCTCCTGTCATATGCTGAACTGGTCGCATTGTGGATTTGGCCTAAAACATGATTTTGGACAATGTTCATGGAACTCAGCTTAAAACGTACTTGCAGACTTGAAAACCCTTGCCTACCGTAGAGCGCGCGTGTCCCTTCCAGTGCTGAACGAAAACCAATGATTTTGGACCCTGTTTTTCATGCGAAAAGGGCTAAAGAAATGTTTCACGTTTGTTACACTCAAACAGTGTCTCCTGTCATATGCGGAACTGTCGCATTGTGGATTTGGCCTAAAACATGATTTTGGACAATGTTCATGGAACTCAGCTTAAAACGTACTTGCAGACTTGAAAACCCATGCCTATTGTAGAGAGCGCGCCTGTCCTTCCAGTGCTGAATGAAAACCATGATTTTGGACCCTGTTTTCATGCTAAATGGCTAAAATACATTTTTCACGTTTGTTACACTCAAACAGTGTCTCCTGTCATATGCTGAACTGGTCGCATTGTGGATTTGGCCTAAAACATGATTTTGGACAATGTTCATGGAACTCAGCTTAAAACGTACTTGCAGACTTGAAAACCCTTGCCTACCGTAGAGCGCGCGTGCTCCTTCCAGTGCTGAACGAAAACCAAATGATTTTGGACCCTGTTTTCATGCGAAATGGGCTAAAATAATGTTTTCACGTTTGTTACACTCAAACAGTGTGTCTCCTGTCATATGCTGAACTGGTCGCATTGTGGATTTGGCCTAAAACATGATTTTGGACAATGTTCATGGAACTCAGCTTAAAATGTACTTGCAGACTTGAAAACCTTGCCTATTGTAGAGCGCGCCTGTCCTTCCAGTGCTGAACGAAAACCAATGATTTTGGACCCTGTTTTCATGCGAAAAGGCTAAAAGAAATATTTCACGTTTGTTACACTCAAACAGTGTCTCCTGTCATATGCTGAACTGGTCGCATTGTGGATTTGGCCTAAAACATGATTTTGGACAATGTTCATGGAACTCAGCTTAAAACGTACTTGCAGACTTGAAACCCTTGCCTACCGTAGAGCGCGCGTGTCCTTCCAGTGCTGAACGAAAACCAATGATTTTGGACCCTGTTTTCATGCG